>PITA01033625.1:0-12518 GCA_004023965.1 Spilogale gracilis | reverse complement strand
TTTCTCTTCTTGGCTTATTTCACTCAGCATAATCTCTTCCAGTCCAGTCCATGTTGCTACAAAAGTTGGGTATTCATCCTTTCTGACGGAGGCATAGTACTCCATTGTATATATGTACCACATCTTCTTTATCCATTCATCTGTTGATGGGCACCTTGGCTCTTTCCACAGTTTGGCGATTGTGGCCATTGCTGCGATCCCAACACCATTTGTTGAAGAGACTGTCTTCCATTGGACATTCTTTCCTGTTTTGTTGAAGATTAGTTGACCATAGAGTCGAGGGTCCATTTCTGGGCTCTCTGTTCTGTTCCGTTGATCTATGTGTCTGTTTTTATGACAGTACCATACTATCTTGATTATTATAGCTTTGTAATAGGGCTTGAAGTCTGGACTTGTGATGCCACCAGTTTTGGTTTTCTTTTTCAACATTCCTCTGGCTATCCAGGGTCTTTTCAGGTTCCATACAAATTTTAGAATTATTTGCTCCATTTATTTGAAAAAAGTGGATGGTATTTTGATAGAGATTGTATTGAATGTGTGGATTTTTCTAGGTAGCATAGACATTTTCACAATATTTGTTCTTTCAATCCATGCGCATGGAACATTTTTGCATTTCTTTGTGTCTTCCTCAATTTCTCTCATGAGTATTCTATAGTTTTCTGAGTAAAGACTCTCTACCTCTTTGGTTAGATTTATTCCTATGTATCTGGGTTTTGGGTGCAATTGTAATTGGGATAAACTCCTTAATTTCTCTTTATTTTGTTTTGTTGATGTATAGAAATGCAACTAATTTCTGTGCATGATTTTATATTCTGACACTTTCCTGAATTCCTGTATAGTTCTAGCAGTTTTGGGCTGGAGTGTTTTGGGTTTTCCACATAAAGTATCATGTCATCTACAAAGAGTGAGAGTTTGACTTCTTTACTGATTCAGTTGACCTTTATTTCTTTTTGTTGTTTGATTGCTGAGGCTAGGACTTATAGTACTATCTTTTTTTTTTTTAAGATTTTATTTATTTGACAGAGAGAAACACAACCAGAGAGTGGACACAAGCAGGGGGTGTGAGAGGGGGAGAAGCAGGCTTCCCGCTGAGCAGGGAGCCCGATGTGAGACTCGAACCCAGGTCTCTGGGATCATGACCTGAGCCGAAGGCAGTTGCTTAACCAACTGAGCCACCCAGGCGCCCCTACAGTACTATCTTGAATAGCAGTGGTGATAGTGGATATCTCTGCCATGTTCCCGACCTTAGGGGGAAAGCTCTCCATTTTTTCCCTATTGAGAATGATATTCACTGTGGGTTTTTCGTAGATGGCTTTTATTATATTGAGGTATGTACCTTCTATCCCTTCACTGTGAAGAGCTTTAATCAAGAAAGGATGCTGTACTTTGTCAAATTTTTTTCTGCATCTATTGAGAGGATTATATAGTTATTGTACTTTCTTTTATTAAGGTAGTGTATCACATTGATTGGATTGAAGATGTGGACCACCCTTGCAACTGAGGAATAAATCCCACTTGGTTGTGGCAAATCATCCTTTTAATGTACTGTTGGATCATATGGGCTAGTATTTTGGTGAGAATTTTTGTATCCATGTTCATCAGGGATATTGGTCTGTAATTCTTTTGGGTGGGGTCTTTGGTTTGGGGATCAAGGTAATATTGGTTCCATAAAATGAGTTTGGAAGGTATTTTTCCTTATCTATTTTTTGAAAAGTTTCAGGAGAATAGGTATTAATTCTTCTTTAAATGTTTCATAGAAATCCCCTGGCCCTGGGCTCTTGTTTGTTGGGAGATTTTTGATTATTGCTTCAATTTCCTTAGTGGCTATGGGTCTGTTCAGGTTTTCTATTTCTTCCTAGTTCATTTTTGGTAGTTTATACATCTCTAGAAACGAATCCATTTCTTCCGGATTGTCTAATTTGCTGGCATATAGTCGCTCATAACATGTTCTTATAATTGTTTGTATTTCCTTGGTGTTGGTTGTGATCTCTCCTCTTTCATTCATGATTTTATTAATTTGGGTCCTTTCTCTTTTTTTTTTGAAAAGTCTGGCCAGGGGTTTATCAATCTTATTGATTCTTTCAAAGAACTGGCTCCTGGTTTCATATGTTCTACTGTTCTTTTGATTTCTGTTTCATTGATTTCTGCTCTGATCTTCATTATTTCTCTTCTCCTCTGAGTTTAAGCTTTATTTGCTGTTCTTTCTCCAGTTCCTTTAGGTGTAGGGTTAGGTCGTGTATGTGAGACCTTTCTTGAGAAAGGGTTGTAGTGCTAGGACTGCCTTTATTGCATCTCAAAAATTTCAAATAGTTGTGTTTTCATCTTCATTTGTTTCCATGAATTTTTAAAACTTCTTCTTTAATTTCCTAGTTGACTCATTCATTCTTTAGTAGGATGGCTCTTTAGCCTCCATGTATTTGAGTTCTTTCCAACTTTCCTCTTATGATTGAGTTCTAATTTCAAAGCATTTTCATTCAAGAACATGCAGGGAATGAGCCTAATCTTTTGGTAGTGGTTGAGATCTGATTTGTGACCCAGTATGTGATCTATTATAGAGAATGTTTCATGTGCACTAGAGAATAATGTGTATTCTGTTGCTTTGGGATAGAAAGTTCTGAATATATCTGTGAAGTCTAACTGATCCAGTGTGTCATTCAAAGCCCTTGTTTCCTTGTTGGTCTTCTTCTTAGGTGATCTGTCCATTGCTATAAGTAAGGTGTTAAAGTCCCCTACTCTTATTGTATTACTGTGAGTGAGTTTCTTGAATTTTGTTATTAATTGGCTTATATATTTGGCTGCTCCCATGTTAGGGGCATAAATATTTACATTTGTTAGAACTTCTTGTTGGATAGACACTTTAATTATGATATAGTATTCTCCTTCATCTCTTACTACAGTCTTTGGTTTAAAATTGAGTTTGTTTGCTATAAAGATTGCCATCCTAGTTCTCTTTTGATGTCCATTGGTATGACAAATGGTTCTTGACCCCTTCACTTTCAATCTGGAGGTGTTTTTGGGTCTAAAATGAGTCTCTTATAAATAGCATATCAATGGGTCTTGGGTTTTTAAAAATCCATCCTGATAACCTATGTCTTTTTATTGGAGCATTTAGTACACTTATATTCAGAGTAATTATTGAAAGATACAAATTTAGTGCCATTGTATTAACCTGTAAAGTCACTATTCCTATATATTGTTTCTTTTCCTTTCTGGTCTTTGTTACTTTTGGGCTCTCTCTCCACTCAAAGGATCCCCTTTAATATTTCTTGAAAGGCTAGTTTAGTGTTCACAAGTTTCTTAACTTTTTGTTTGCCCTAGAAACACTTTAGCTTTCTTTTTATTCTTAATGACAGCTCAGCTGGATAAAGTATTCTTAGTTTTATATTTTTCTCATTTTATCCCCTTGAATATATCATGCCAGTCCTTTTTGTTCTGCTAGGTCTCTGTGGACATGTTTGCTGCCAGCCTTATGTGTCTACCCTTATAGGCTAAGGGCCTTCTGTCACAAGATGCTTTCAAGATTTTCTCTTTATTTTTGAAATTTACAAGCTTCACTATAATATGGCAAGTTGACCTATTTTTGTTGATTTTTAGGGGAGTTCTCTGTGCCTCTTGGACTTGAATACCTGTTTTCTTCCTCAGATTAGGGAAGTTCCTAGCTATAATTTGTTGAAATATACCTCATGCCCCTTTCTCCCACTCATCATCTTCTGGGACCCCTAATATACAGAAATTATTTTGCTCTATGGAGTTTCTCAGTTCTATAAGTCTTCCTTCATGATCTAATAGTTTTATTTCTCTCTTCTTTTCAGCTTTCTTATTTTCCATCTTTTTATCTTCTATATCACCTATGGCACCCACTTGGGACTGCATCTCAGTAATAGCATTTTTAATTTTGGTCTGACTAGATCTTAGTTCTTTCAGCTGTACAGTAAGATATTTTTTAGTGTCTTCTATACTTTTTTCAAGCTCAGCTAGTATCTTTATAATTGTTTCAAATTCTAGTTTACTCATATTGATTAAATTCCTGGCAGTGAGTACCATCTCCTGTTCTTTCTTTTGGAATAAATTTCTGTCTTCTCACTTTGTCCAGAAAAATAAAGAAAAATAAAAAACAAGAACAAGAACAAAAAACTTCAGGTGACATCATTTTAATTAGAATCTCAGAAATAGAAGAGAAAGAGTGGTGCAGAAAAAGTGTTTAAAGATGGGGCGCCTGGGTGGCTCAGTTGGTTAAGCAACTGCCTTTGGCTCAAGTCATGATCCCGGAGACCTGGGATCGAGCCCCACATCGGGCTCCCTGCTCGGCTGGAAGCCTGTTTCTCCCTCTCTCACTCCCCCTGCTTGTGTTCCCTCTCTGGCTGTGTTTCTCGCTGTCAAATAAATAAAAATCTTTAAAAAAAAAAAAGAAAAAGTGTCTAAAGAAATAATGACTGAGAACTTTTGAAAATTAATAATGACAGATACTAAACCACTTTTCCAAAAACTCAGAGTACTCCAAGCAGGAATGAAGAAGCTAAGCATATGATATGCAAATAGCTGGAAACAAAAGACAAAGAAAAAATCTTAAAGGCAGAGAAAAAAGAATAACAACAGACTGCCTGTTGGAAACCATGCAAGTCAGGAGACAATGAGGGATCATTTTAATGTGTAGAAAGAAGAAACTTTCTATCTAGCATTCTTTCCCCAGAAATTTTAAGAAAATGAAGGTAAAATACTGTATCAGACAAGCCCAAACTGAGACAATTCATTGTCAGAAAGCCTGCTCTACAAGATAAAAGGAAGTTTTTAGTGCAGAAAGAATATTATATCAGATAAATGTGGAACTGACTACACAAGGAAATAAAGAATGCTGAAAATGAAAGAAATCAAGGTAAAATTGTATTATTTACTTTTTCCTCTGTTTATTGGTCTAAATGATAATTCTTAATCTAGGGAAAATAGTAAAAATTTATTATGTTTTCATAGCATATATAAAAGTGGAAGTTATTCCAACTAAAACACAAAGGGTAGGAAGGATTAATTGGGAATATACTGGAATATACTGTTGTAAGTTTTATACTCCTTGTGAAGTGGGAAAATAGTATTTGCTAGTAGACTGTGATTAAAATATGAATATCATACACTGAGTAACCACTAAAAATTTATTAAAAACGAGTATAAATAGTACATCAAAAGGAGATAAAATAGAAGTTTAAAATGTTCAACTAAAAGAGGAGAAAGCAGAAAAAGAGGAATAAAGGAACAGATGACATAGAACAATTAGAAAACAGCTATCAAGATTTTAATTCAATCATATCAATAATCATAGTAAGCATTATGTGTGAAAAGTCTAAACATACCAGTTTAAATGCAGAGTGTGTCATCTTGGATTAAAAAAATCAAGATCCAACTATGCTGTTTACAAGAATACTACTTTAATTATGAAGACATATATAAGTTAAAAGTAAAAGGATGGAGAAAGATATATAATGCAAACATTAAACAAAACAAAACTACAGTGGCTACACTATCAGACAAAAAAAGTCTTCAGAAAAGGAATATTAACAGGGATATAGAAGGACATTACACATGATGAAGGGCTAAATTCTCCAAAAGACATGATCTTAGGTATTTACACTTTGTCCTTTCTTAACTTTTTAAGTTTTTATTTAATTTTTATATTTTTTAAATATAATTTTATTTTTTCAGTGTTCCAAGATTCATTATTTATGCACCACACCCAGTGATCCATGCAATATGTGCCCTCCCTAATGCCCACCACCAGACTCACCCACTCTTTCCAACAGAGCTTCAGAATCCATAAGACAAAATCACAAATTACTGTAACTAAAAAAAGTATATAAATCTATAGTTATAGTTGGAGACTTCAACAATTCTTTAGTAGTAGCTGGTAGGACAAGTAAACAAAACAAGTAAGAATACAGAAGACCTGGAGTGTCTGGGTGGCTCAGTCGGTTAAGCATCTGTCTTTGGCTCAGGTCATGGTCCCAGGGTCCTGGAATCAAGCCCTGCTCAGCTGGAAGTCTGATTTTCCCTTTCCCTCTGCCCCTCCCCCTTGCTCATGCCTATTCTCTGTCTCTCTTTCTCTCAAATACATAAATAAAGTCTTAAAAAAAAGAAGACCTGAACAATAAGACTTGGTTTACATTTATAAAACACTCCACCCAACAAAAACAGAATACAGTTTCTTTTCATGTGCACATGGAATGTTCACCATTATTGATCATACTTTGTGTTATAAAACAAACCTCAACAAATTTAAGATTATCAGTCATATATAATGTTCTTTATAAATAGAAATACTTCTCAGTTTCTTTTATGAGGCAAGCATTACTCTAATACCAAGTGAAAGATATTACAAAAAAAGAAACTAGAAACCAATATTTCTCATAAATGTAAATGCAGAAATACTCAATAAAATATTAGCAAATCAAGTCTAGCAATGTATAAAATGCATAATAGATCGTGACCAAGGTGGGAGTGGTTTATTGTAGTAATGAAAGGCTGGTTCAACATTTGAAAATCAATGTAATTCACTATATTAGTAATATAAGAAAAAGTATATGATGATTTAAACAGATGCAGAGAAAGCATCTAATAAAATTGAGCATCTATTCATGATATTTTTTTACTTTAAATTTATTTTATTTTTTCAGTGTTCCAAGATTTATTGTTTATGCCCCACACCCAGTGCTCCATGTAATACGTGCCCTCAGTTTTTAAAACTCCCAGAAAGATAAGACTAGAGGGAAACTTCCCTAACATGATAAAAGGGATACAGTCAAAGCTGACAGTTAATATCATACTTCACGATGAAATGGAATACTTTCTCTCAAAGATGCAAAACAAAATAGGGAAATTCTTATAATTAATGACTATTCAACAAAATACTGGAAGTCTCAATCAATGCAATAAGGGAAAACAAAAATAAAATGCAAGAGATTGAAAGAGAAGAAATAAAGCTATCTATACTTTTAGGTGACATGATTATTTAAGAATATATCAAAGAAGCTACAAAAAAGTTCCTAGACCTAATATATCAGTTTAGCAAGTTCCTAGACCTAATCTATCAGTTTAGCAAGGTCTAAGACAGCATAGAAAATTCAGTTATATTTCTATAGACAAGAAATGCACAAATGGGTTTCAAATTTTTATTTTTATTTATTATTTTATTTGTTTTATTTTTTATGTTCAGTTAGCCACTGTATAGTACATAATTAGTTTTTAATGTGATGTTCAGTGACTCATTAGTTAAGTGTAATACCCAGTGCTTATCACAGCATGTGCGCTTCTCAACACCCATCACCCTGTTACCTCTCCCCCTACCCTTCTCCCCTCTGAAACCCCCAGATTGTTTCTCAGGGCCCATAGTCTCTCATGGTTCAGCTCCCTCTCTGATTTATCCCTCTTTGGATTTCCCTCCCTTCCCCTATGATCTTTTGTGCTATTGCTTATGTTCCACATATGAATGAAATCATACGATAATTTTCTTTCTCTGCTTGTCTTAACATAATCCCCTCCAGTTCCATCCATGTTGTTGCAAATGGTGGGAATTCATCATTTTAAAGTTTTTTTATTTTTTTAAGATTTTATTTATTTGACAGAGAGAAACACAGCCATAGAGGGAACACAAGCAGGGGGAGTGAGAGAGGGAGAAGCAGGCTTCCCGCCGAGCAGGGAGCCCGATGTGGGGCTCGATCCCGGGTCTCCAGGCTCATGACCCGAGCCGAAGGCAGTCGCTTTACCAACTGAGTCACCCAGGCGCCCCGAATGAAAGTTTTTTTAAAATTCCACTTATAATAGCACAAAAATGAAACACAGATATAAATCTAACAAAATATATGCACTGTGTGCTGATAACTAAAAAACATTGCTGAAAGAAATCAAAGAACACCTAAAAAATGGAGACTTATACCATATTTAATATTGAAGATTTAATATTGTTAAGATGTCAGCACTCAATTTGATCTTTAAATCCAATATAATCCCAATCAAAATCCCAAAGGCTTTTTTTGTACATAATAATGACTCTATTCTAAAGTTTTACATGGAAATTGAAAGGAGCCAGAATAGCCAAAACAATTTTGAGAAAAAGACAAATTTGGAGGACCCACACTATCTGATTTCAAGACTTACTATAATGCTACAGTAACCAAGATACTGTGGTGTTGAGACTGAAAGTATAGACACATAGGTCATTGGAACAGAAGAGAACCCAGAATTAAATACATGATTTTTTTTAAGTGAAAAGAATTCAAAGGATAAGGTATAGAGTTTTCAAAAATTGGTCCTGGAACAATTGGGCGTTAATGTGCAAAAAAATTCTGTTGTATACCAACTCATACCTTACACAAAAATTAACTTGACAGATTAATTGACAGATGAATGAATTAAAAAAAAATGTGGTATATGCATACAATGGAATACTATTTTGCCTTAAAAAGGAAGGAGATCCGGGGGCGTCTGGGTGGCTCAGTTGGTTAAGCAACTGCCTTCGGCTCAGGTCATGATCCCAGAGACCTGGGATCGAGTCCCACATTGGGCTCCCTGCTTGGCAGGAAGTCTGCTTCTCCCTCTCTCACTCCCCCTGCTTGTGTTCCCTCTCTGGCTGTGTTTCTCTCTGTCAAACAAATAAAATCTTTAAAAAAAAAAAAAGGAAGGCGATCCTGTCAAATGCAACAACATGCATAAACCTTGAGGACATTATGCTAAGTGAAATAAGCCAGTTACAGAAGAACAAATATTGCATGATTCCACTTATTCCACTTATATGAATTATCTAAAATAATCAAACTAATAGAGAAGAAAATACAGTAGTAGTTTCTAGGAGTTAGGGGTTAAGAAAAGTGGAGAGTTGTAATTCAATAAGTTTCAGTTATCCTAGCTGAATAAGTTATAGAGATCTGCCACATAACATAGTGCCTATAGTTAGCAATACAGTATGGTACACTTCAAAATTTGTTAAGGGGTAGATCTCTTGTTAAGTATTCCTTTTTTTGGGCTATTATGTTAAATTAGCCAACATATAGTACATAATTAGTTTTTGATATAGTGTGCAACAATTCACTAGTTGCATATAACACTTAGTGCTCATCACAACACATGCCCTCCTTAATACCCATCACCCGGTTACCCCATCCCTCAACCACCTCCCTTCTGTAACCTTCAGTTTGTGTTAAGTATTCTTACACACACACACACACACACACACACAGAGAACACAAGGAAACCATGGGAAGTGTTTGGTATGTCTAGACCTTGATGTGGTGATAGTATCACAAGTACTTGCATATGTCAAATTCATCAAATTACGCACATTAAATATATGCAGTTCTCTGTATATCAATTTTACCTCAATAAATCTATTGAAAATGTACTCAAAACAGATCAGTCTTTTTTTTTACTTTAAATTTATTTTATTTTTTCAGTGTTCCTAGATTCATTGCCCATGCCCCACACCCAGTGCTCCATGCAAGAGGTGCCCTCAGTACCCACCACCAGGCTCTCCCATCCCTCCACCTGTTCCCTCCAAGTCCCTCAGTTTGTTTCTGAGTCCAAAGTCTCTCATGTTTCCTTTCTCTCCACGAATTACCTTACTTCCCATTTCCTTTCCTTCTCCTACTGTCCTCTATATTACCCCTTATGCACCACAAGTAAGTGAAGCCATGTGATACTTGACTTTCTCTTCTTGGCTTATTTCACTCAGCATCATCTCTTCCAGTCCACTCCATGTTGCTACAAAAGTTGGATATTCATCCTTTCTGATGGAGGCGTGGTATTCCATTGTATATATGGACCACATCTTCTTTATCCATTCATCTGTTGATGGGCACCTCGGCTCTTTCCACAATTTGGCGATTGTGGCCATTGCTGCTATGAACATTGGGGTACATATGGCCCTTCTTTTCACTACATAAACAGATCATAGTCTTAATTGTAAAAACCATAAAACTTCTAGAAGAAAATGAGAGAATATCTATGTGTTCTTGAGTTAAGCAGAGATTTTAGATTTGACATAAAAAGTAAATCCATTTTAAAAAATCATTAATTACAGTGTACCTGGGTGGCTCAGTTGGTTAAGCATCTACCTTCCACTCGGTTCATGATCCTGGGGTCCTGGGTTCAAGTCCCTCATCAGGTTCTCTGCTCAGTGAGGAGTATGCTTTTCCTTTTCACTCTGCTGCTCACTCTTTCTCTCTCTGCCAAATAAATAAAAACAATCTTTTAAAAAATCACTAATTGGGCTTCATTATAACTTAAAATCCACTTGTACTGCAAAGGACACTAAGAAAAAGAAAGGACAATGCACAGCCTAGGAGAAAATATCTGCAAATCACTTCTGGCAAAGGACTTATCTAGAATATATAAAGAATTCTCAAAACTCAACATGAGAAGACAAAACAATAAAAATGATCAAAGTAACTGAATACTTAACCAAATAAAATATACAGATATCAAATCAACATATGAAAAGAAGCATATCATTAATCATTTTGAAAGTGCAACTTGAAACCACAATGAGATGCCATCTATTACAATGTCTAAAAACTAAAAACCTGGAAATACCAAATTCTGATGGATATGCAGAAGAGTGGAATGCTCACTCACTGCTGGTGAAAATGAAAATTGGTGTAGCCACTTTGGAAAGTGATCTGGCAGTTTCTTCTAAACATATGCCTATCAGGTGACCTGGAAATCCCAGTCGTAGATATTTGCTCAGAAGTAATAACAATTTGTGCTCACTGAAAAGCCTATTTGTAATCATTTATGACAGATTTATTTATAATCACCAAAAAATGTCCATAACTTAGCTGTCCTTCAACAAGTAAATTGATTAACTGTGGCACATCTACAAAATGGAAAACTACTCAACAATAAAAATGAATAAACTATTGATTCATGCAATAACATAGATGACATTCAGTAGCAACAAGCACACCTAGTATACAGATCTTGGTTTCTAAATACCATTCTCTAATAAAGGGACCAGGGCTACTTGGAGAAATGAGTGATTACTGGGCTGGGGAAGGGAAAATCTAAGATGAGCTTGGAGAATCTTGTAAGGCCTAAAGCTAACTGCTCAAAAAAGGAGAGATGAAGTCATATTGAAAGGGAAAAGGAGTTAACCTGAATGAGCACTTCATGCTTTTATTCCCAAATCATATTCCATTGTATGAATATACAATGTTTTATTTATCCATACGTCAATTAATAGACATTTTTGTGTTATTTCCTCTTTTTAGCTATTATGGGTAATTCTGCTAATACTGTTCTTATGCACGATTTTGTGTAGACATGTTTTTATTTCTCTTTGGCATATACCTAGAAGTAGAACTGATGGGTAATATTGTAACTCTATGTTTAACAATTTGAGGAATGGCCAAACTGTTTTTCAAAGGAGTGTCACCATTTTACAATTCTACCAGCAGTGTAAGTGTTGAAATTTCTCCATATCCTTGAAAAATCTTGTTAATGTCTGCATTTATTGTACCTATCTCAGTGGGTGTGAAATGGCATCTCATAGTTTTTCTCTGCATTTCCATAATGACTAATGTTGAGCGTCTGTGATTATTATGCATTTGTTTATAATTTTTCTGGAGAAATAAATATTTAGATCCTTTCCCCACTTTTCAATTGTGATATTTATTTTCGTGTTATTGAGCTATAAAAGTTCTTTATGTATTCTGGATAAACATCCTTTATCAAGATACATGCAACCCAATGTTTGTAGCAGCATTATCAAAAATAGCCAAATTATGGAAATAGCCATAATGTCCATTGACTGATGAATGGACAAAGAAAATGTGGTACACACACACACACACACACACACACAGGATATTACTAGGTCATAAAAAAGAACAAAATCTTGCCTTTTGCAATGACATGGATAGAGCTAGAGAGTATTATATGCTAAGTGAAATAAGTCAGAGTGACATACCGTATGATCTCACTCACAGGCAGAATTTAAGAAAAAAAATGAACATACAGGGGGTGAGGGAAGATAGGCAAACCAAGAAACAGACTCTTAACCATAGATAACAAACTGATGGTTATTGGAGGGGAGGTGGGTTGGGGGATGGGTTAAAGAGATGATGGGTATTAAGGAGGGAACTTTTGATGAGCACCAATGGTTGTATGTAAGTGGTGAATCACTAAATTCTACACCTGAAAGTAATACTGTGCTATATGTTAATTGGCTAGAATTTGGAGAAAAATTTGAAGAAAAAAAGAATGAAATATTGCCATTAGCAATGACATGGATGGAGCTAGAGGGTAGTATGCTAACTGACACGTCACTTAGAACGACAAATACCTACAACACCCGTTCCTGATCAAAACTCTCCAAAGTATAGGGATAGAGGGAACATTTCTCAACCTCATAAAATCTATCTACGAAAAACCCACAGCGAATATCATCCTCAATGGGGAAAAACTGACAGCCTTTCCTCTGAGATCAGGAACAAGGCAGGGATGCCCACTCTCACCACTACTGTTCAACATAGTGTTAGAAG
>PITA01033624.1:0-12520 GCA_004023965.1 Spilogale gracilis | reverse complement strand
TATTGTTGGATCCTGATAGCAAGGATCTTGTTGAGAATCTTGGCATCCGTATTCATCAGCGATATTGGTCTGAAGTTCTCCTTTTTGATGGGGTCTTTGTCTGGTTTGGGGATTAGAGTGATGCTGGCTTCATAGAAAGAGTCTGGAAGTTTTCCTTCCATTTCTATTTTTTGAAAGAGCTTCAGGAGAATAGGTGTTATTTCTCCTTTGAATGTTTGGTAGAATTCCGCAGGGAATCCGTCTGGGCCTTGACTCTTGTTTTTGGGGAGGTTTTTGATCACTGCTTCAATCTCATTACTAGATATAGGTCTATTCAGATCGTCAATGTCTTCCTGTTTCAGTCTTGGTAGTTTATAGGTTTCTAGGAATGTATCCATCTCTTCTAGGTTGGTAAACACATTGGCATATAATTGTCGATAGTAATTTTTGATGATTGTTTCTATTTCCTTGGTGTTAGTCATGATCTCTCCCCTTTCATTCATGATTTTGTTAATTTGGGTCTTCTCCCTTTTCTTTTGGGTTAGTTTGGCCAATGGTTTATTGATCTTATTGATTCTTTCAAAGAACCAGCTTCTAGTTTTGTTGATGCGTTGTACTGTATCTCTAGTTTCTGATTCATTCATCTCTGCTCTAATCCTTATTATTTCCCGTCTTGTGTCAAGGATCTGTACTCGAGGAACTACAGAACACTCAAGAAAGAAATTGAAGAAGACACAAAAAGATGGAAGAGCATTCCATGCTCATGGATCAGAAGAATAAACATTGTCAAAACGTCTATACTGCCCAGAGCAATCTATACTTTCAATGCCATTCTGATCAAAATTCCACCAACATTCTTCAAAACATTAGAAAAAACAATCCTAAAATTTATATGGAACCAAAAAGGACCCCGAATCGCTAAGGAATTGCTGAAGAAGAAAAGCAAAGCTGGGGGCATCTCATTACCTGACTTCAGGCTTTATGACAAAGCTGTGATTACCAAGACAGCATGGTACTGGCACAAAAACAGAGAAATAGACCAATGGAACAGAGTGGAGAGCCCACATATGGACCCACAAATCTATGGTCAAATCATCTTTGACAAAGCAGGAAAAAATATCCAGTGGAAAAAAGACAGTCTCTTCAATAAATGGTGCTGAGAAAATTGGACAGCTACATATAGAAGAATGAAACTAGACCATTATCTTACACCACACACAAAGGCAAACTCGAAATGGATGAAAGACCTGAATGTGAGGCAGGAATCCATCAAAATCCTGGAAGAGAACATAGGCAGTAACCTCTTTGACATCGGCCACAGCAACTTCTTTCAAGACACGTCTCCAAAGGCAAAGGAGACAAAAGCAAAAATGAACTTCTGGGACTTCATCAAAATTAAAAGCTTCTATATAGCAAAGGAAACAATCAACAAAACAAAGAGGCAACCCACAGAATGGGAGAAGATATTTGCAAATGACACTACAGACAAAGGGCTGGTATCCAAGATCTATAAAGAACTACTCAAACTCAACACCCCAAAAGAAGATGAACACATCAAAAAATGGGCAAGATACATGAAGAGGCACTTCTCCATAGAAGATATACAAACAGCTAACAGACACATGAAAAAATGTTCAGCGTCACTAGCTATCAGGGAAATTCAAATCAAAACCACACTGAGATACCACCTTACACCAGTCAGAATGGCCAAAATTAACAAGTCATCAAACAAGTGTTGGAGAGGCTGCGGAGAAAGGGGAACCCTCTTACACTGTTGGTGGGAATGTAAACTGGTGCAGCTGTTTTGGAAAACAGTGTGGAGATTTCTTAAAAAATTGAAAATAGAGCTACCCTATGACCCTGCAATTGCACTACTGGGCATTTACCCCAAAGATACAGATGTAGTGAAAAGAAGGGCCATATGTACCCCAATGTTCTTTTTGCAGCAATGGCCACAATCGCCAAACTGTGGAAAGAGCCATGGTGCCCATCAACAGATGAATGGATAAAGAAGATGTGGGACATATATACAATGGAATACTATGCCTCCGTCAGAAAGGATGAATACCCAACTTTTGTAGCAACATGGACTGGACTGGAAGAGATTATGCTGACTGAAATAAGCCAAGAAGAGAAAGTCAAGTATCACATGGTTTCACTTACTTGCGGTGCATGAGGGGTAACCTGGAGGACAGTGGGAGAAGGAAAGTAAATGGGAACTAGGGTAATCCAGGGAGGGAAATGAAACAACAGAGACTTTGGACAGAGAAACAAACTGAGGGACTTGGAGGGAGGGGGGTGGAGGGATGGGAGAACCTGGTGGTGAGTACTGGGGATGCCTAAAGCGTGGAGCACTGGGTGTGGGTAATGGGGAATGAATCTTGGAACACTGAAAAAAAAATTTCAGTAACAATAATAAAAAAAAAAGAATAAGAGAAAAAGAGAAGATGATTAAATAACAAGGAAGCAAGTATAGCATGCAGAGCTGGTGTGGAGTTTGGGGACTGGCTGAGTGGACACAGTGTGCTTCTGGTCAACCAGCACAGCTACAGGGACACCAAAATTACCTAAAAATGTTGGTGTGCTGATGTGGCACCAGGGGCTCCATCTTGGGACTAGAAAGTTATTTCTATCACCTTTAAAAATCAGTCTTAAATTTCAAGCAAGGGTGTCTGGGTGGCTCACTGCGTTAAGCCTCTGCCTTTGGCTCAGGTGATGATCTCAGGGTCCTGGGATTGAGGCCCGCACTGGGCTCTCTGCTCTGCTGGGCAAGGAGCCTGCTTCCTCCTCTCTCTGCCTGTCTCTCTGCCTAGTTGTGATCTCTCTGTGTCAAATAAATAAATACAATCTTAAAAAAATTTTTTTCAACCAAATATTGTCCAGCTTTTTAAGACAATTGACCAAAAACCAACTTGCTGAAAGATCAGTTTGTTGAATAACAATTCTTTGAATAGATAAAAATACAAAATGAAAGGTTTATTTTTAAGTAATTTCTACATCCAACATGGGGCTTGAACTCACAACCCCGAGACCAAATGTCAAATGCTCCACTGACTGAGCCAGGCAGGCAGCCCAAGGTATATAAAATATTTCAAAAGAAAAGAATTTTCCTGAATGTATACAATGGTGGCAATATATTCCTTTTATGACTATTTTAATAACTGTATTCTTTAATATATTCAAGAAAAATAGTGCATTGAATACATTCAATTTAGCTAAATTTTTTTTTAAAGATTTTATTTATTTGACAGTGAGAAGCACAGTTACAGAGGGAACACAAGCAGGGGGAGTGAGAGAGGGAGAAGCAGGCTTCCCCACCGAGCAGGGAGCCCGATGTGGGGCTTGATCCCGGGTCTCCGGGATCATGACCTGAGCCGAAGACAGTCGCTTAACCAACTGAGCCACCCAGGCACCCCAATTTAGCTAAATTTTAAGGAATGTTTAATTTGATAAAAGTTAAGGATAATTTAGCATTCTTATGAATATATCCTTTAAAAAATTTATGTATATAATTTTTTAAGAATTTACTTCATCTTTATTGAGGTATAATTGACAAAGTTTATATTTAAAGTATACATAATAGTGATTTGACATACATTGTGCTTACATTGTAAAAGGATTTTCACCAACTACTTAATTGACATATTGACATATCCATCATCTCAGGTATTTACCTTTTTTTTTTTTTTGGTGGGATCATTTAAGTTCTACTCTCTTAGTACATTTAAATTATATAACTATAGCCATCATGCTATATATCAGATCCTCGGGTCTTATTTATCTTATAGCTAAAAGTTTATACTCTTTTACCAGCCTCTTCCTGTTTCCCTCACCCTAGCTCTGACAATCACTTTGCTGCTCTGTTTCCATGAGTTTAGCTCTTTTTTTCTACCTTTGTCTAGATCCCACATATAAGTGACACCGTGCAGTATTTATCTTACACACACACATGCGCACCACATATCTTCGTTATCTGTTCATCTATGGATGGACACTTAGGTTGTTTCCATGTATTGGCTATTGTGAATAATGCTACAATGAAAATGGAGGTGCAGATATGTCTTTGATTTCTGTTTTTCATTTCCTTTGGACATATACCCAGAAATGGGATTCCTGGATCACATGGTGGTTCTAATTATAATTTTTTTTATGGAATCTCCAAACTGTTTCCCAATGTATATTTGAATATATTAAATACATTATTTTCATGAATACATCCCGTTTCACCATTTCACTTTGAAATTTTAAATTTTAACCTATTCTTTTTTGCCAATCCCTTTGAAGTCATTTCCTGTCTTATAAACATTTTGGCGTTTTTAGGTTTTAGGATTTGCTGAGTGAGTAATGATTAAATTTACCACATTAACAAAAGATAAATCTTTTAATTATGTAGAAAGTTTATAACAATTAGTGTGGAATTAGGCCTGGAATATTTATAACAGTTTTCATGGATTTTGGTGTTTTTACTCTATATTGAGGTATAATAAGGGCACAGCAAAATGCATGAATGCTAAGGATATACAGCTCTGTGAATTTTAATATATGCATACACCTGTGTAACCAGGTCAACATATAGAATATATGTAGCATCCGGAAAGCCCTTTCCCTGCAACGCTTTTCCAGTTCACTACCCACCATATCTATTATGACCTCTATCGCCATACATTAATTTTGTCTTTTCATACTGGTTTTAAGAGAATGTGCACAAAACAAAACAAACAAACAAACAAACAATGTGCAATTTGCATCTGTTTCTACTCCCTACTGTCTCAGTGGTTGGAGGCTGGGAAAAGTAAAGGAACTTCCTACTAGAGGAAGAGGAATAGAGGTTGCCAGTCCCAGGAAAGGCAGAGACTGAGGGCAGAGGAAGACACTGAGGGAGGGAGCGCGTGAAGGAGCCTTGCTTCCTACAACCCTCAGAGACCCTGCCAATTCAGCTGTTATTAAGTATTAGAGGCATTATAAACAGTTTTTCAAAATCTATTTTTGGTCAGCATGTAAATGTGAAAAATCAATCATTTGATGAATTCCTCTTTCAGTGTGTCATCTCTCAGTGAGTTAGTCGCTGGCTGCACATTCCAGATGAAGACATTCAGTCCACTGTTGCCTCTCCTTTTAACAGCCAAGCTATGATACTGGTTAAAGGCTAACTTTGGAACTGCAAGGAAGGAATGGATGAAATGCACAGGCTTGGAGAACTGCATGTCGCTAAGTTGTTAGCTGAGTCCCTTCATCCACCCCGAGACAATGAGAGCAGAAACCTACTCACGGGGCTCAAGGAGAGAGGAAACTGCCCACTCCTGACCTATGAATTACTTGGCCTGCCCTGACAGGCTGGTGTAAACAGCTGTCCAACACAGAGAAGTGAGGTTGGCCTTGAGTAACCCCAGCTAAAAAGTCGTGGCTTGACATCAGTTTCCAGTTGTCACAATGATCCTGATTATGGTCTCAAACTCTTTAGACTTGACTAGACCTGATCATAGATCTTGTTTTGTGTCTCGGTGAGGGGAACCAAGGAGAGGAGAAAAGAAGGTCAACCCAGAGTTTTCACGCTTGATCAGCTGGGTTCAAAGTAGTGTCATTTGCTAATTAGGAAAAGTAAAGATTTGTGGGAAAGTAAGGACCTCAATTTCCATGAGGTTATATTTGATTTTCTTACAAGATGAGCAAATAGATATGGCAGGTAGGTAGGTAGTTTTACAAACCTGAAAGTAAGAGGAGAGAGATAAATTTAGGAATCTTTAGCGTATAGCTTATAGGTGGTATTTAAAGTCATAGGAAAAGCAGTGTTTTTAGAACTGTGAGTCACAATTCCTTATTGTTTTTACATCAATTTAGGGGGTTATGGCATTTTTTTTCTTTACAAAATGAAATAGAATAGACTATAGTGTAGTGAAAGAGAAAATATCAGAAAGAATCAGATAGATTCCTAAACTACTATTTTGTGAAATTGTTAATTTTAATATATATATCATATAAACCATGCAACATACATATACATATATATCTGACATACATGTCATTAAGGAGAGAGTGAAGAGGACCCCAAACTAAGTTCTTAATAAAAACAGCACTTAGAAGTCTTGCAAATGAGAGACTGGGAAATAATACTGAGATGGAAAGTATTAGTATAAGTTAGTATAAGGAAAACTGGAAATAGAGGGGTCATTGAATTCAAGAGACAGTGTTTAAAGTTGTAGAGAATGAGCAGCTATGTCTACCAGGAGTTGGGAGAGATGAAGACAGAACTCCTTCTGTGAGATTTGTTTCCTGGAGATTGTCGGTGATCTTGGCAAAAGTCCTTGGCTGGATAGTAAGAAAGAAGCCAGATGGGTATAGATTGGTGGGAGATTTTGGGAGGTGAGGAAGTGCAGAGAGCTTGTATATGTAATTCTTCAGCAGATTTGACTATGCAGGGGCTGAAATGAAGGGGGAAAAATGCTGCAAGATAGTTTTATTTTAAGTAAAATAATAATGTAAATAAAAATTATTTCTAGACACGAGAGAATGTAGAATATACTTGCATCTCTACTCCATTAAGTCTAGCCTTGTTGTTGGTTTCTTGGCTTAGACCAAAGAGGGCAGCATAGATGAACTAGAATGGGCTGCCAGAAGCATGGTGTTGAGAAGGTCTAGGAGGCTGTCTGTGTTCAGTGGCACATTGCTATCACTGACTTAGGCAGAGGTGATGGTGACAGGTAAATGAAAATGATTTTAAAGGAAGATGACAGTGCTTAGTTCTTAGATTTGTTTAAGAAGATTTTACTTATTCACTTTATTTGAGAGAGAGAGCGCATGTGCACACAAGCTGGGGGAGCAAGGGGTGGGGAGGAAGAATGAATCTATTTATTTATTTATTTATTTATTTATTTATTTATTTATTTATTTATTTGGAAGAATGAATCTTAAGCAGATTTTGTGCTGGTATGAAACCTAACATGGGGCTCCATCTCTCCTAACATGGGGATCCATCTCTGAGATCATGACCTGGGCTGAAATCAAGAGTCAGACACTTAAGCAACTGAGCACCTAGGTACCCCTCAATGGTTAGATTTTGCTCAGCTGAGTTTAAAAAAACACCCAGAATGATCTCATTCATTGAGCAAAAATATGTTGAATAACTATGAAACAAAACAGAAGATGGTATTATACTATCAAAGAACTTATTAAAGATAGGGAAGTAAGGCATACACCCCAAACTAAATAGTAGTATGTAATTGCATGTTTAAGTGGTAGAGAAAGTAAGTGCTAAAAAATGGGATAATTAAAATGTGCTGCAGGAGTTGAGAAAAGGCTCATAGAGCAGTGTTTTTTGAACTGTGAATCACAACCCATTAAGGTATTGTATTCACTTGCTAGGGCTGCCATAACAAAGAACAACAGGTGAGTGGCCGAAACAACAGAAATTTATTTTCTCACATTTCTGGAGGCTAGAAGTCCAAGATCAAGGTGTTAGCAGGTTGCTTTCTTCTGAAGCCTCTCTCTTTGGCTTATAGACAGTCATCTTCCTTCAGTATCATCACATGATCGATCTTCCCTCTATGCGTGTCTGTGTTCTAATGTCCTCTTCTTATAGGGACAGCAGTCATATTGGATTAAGGTCCACCTCAATGACCTCATTTAACCTTAATTACCTCATTAAAAGCAGTCACATTTTGCAGGACTAAGTTTTAGGACTTTAACATGTGAATTTTGGGGTGGGCACAATTCATCCCATAACAGGCATCATTATAAAATCAATTTAGTGATTTAATCCTGGAATTATAAAAGAAATAAAAGAGAATAAAGTACAATAGTACAGAAAATATCAACGTGTATCATATAGAATCATGTTAAATAATTTCTTTTTATAGGCTATACTAAAAACAATAGTTTAAAAGTCACTATCATTGAGGACTCTGGAATACAGTAATATGTGAAAAATGGAAGGACAGAGAGAAGATTATAGATTAATAGGATAAACAGGATACCGAACATGACATTTTCTTGGAAGACTAATAAGACTCATCTGCTAAAGTGAACTCTCAAGCCACGCCATAATTAGACCTTAAAGTTGGATTATTCTATAGTCTTGATGCCCAAGCTGAGAACATGGATTTTCATCCTATTGGCAAAAGATGATTTTAAGCAATAATGGATTTGATAATTTATAAAGATACTCTGGCAGTTGAATTGTAAAGGGGAAAGTCTAGAAGCAAGAAGATTGTTTGGAGACTGTTAAGTTTCTCTGGCATAGATTGAAGAGGGTCTAGACTAGCTGGTGACAATGGAAACAGAAAAAAAGATATATCTACAAGTTTTATATCAGAAAAGGAATCAGTAGGACTTGTTAACTGAATAAATATAGGAGACAGAGGAAAACAACTTGTGTAGGTGGAAGCGGCTCTGGTTTTGGGGAAGTAGAGAGAACTGTGCTGTCCAATACAGTAGCCAGTAACCACATATGGATATTTTAATTAAAATTAAATAAAATTAAATAAATTTTGTTGTTCAATAATACTAGCCATATTTCAAGTGTTGATGGTTATAAGTATTGGATAGTGCAGACATGAAACATCTATTATCCAACAAATTTTACTAAACAGTGCTGTGAAGAAAGCTTCCTCTTGGAGAATTTTCTTTTGAGATGTTAAGAAGGCATCCATAACTTCCATGCTCAGAAGCATTTTCAGTTATAACTTTGATAAAAATTATTTTATGATCATTAAAAAAACCCATCTGTTCTCAAACCATTTGCTCATTGAATTATTATATTCCTACCTTATTCCTACAATTAGGCTTGGGCTTAAGCCCTATATAGATCTAATTAAGTCTCAACACTCTAAAAGAGGCATGAGTAATCCATCATACAGGTGTTTTAAAAATTATTATTTTTTTAATGTGTAAAAGGTAAGAAAAGAATGAGTCCCTTTTTAGAGTTAGAACCAACTTTTAAGCATCTGTCTGAAGTCAAACAGGTTAATAAAATATGAAACATAGCTAAAAAATTATTTTCAAGTTAATTAGCTATTCTATAAAAGAAACTGAAGCCCAGAAAGTCAACACCTTGGAGGGAAAACAAGTGTTTTCAGGCCTGATGTTCTGGTCAAGGGCAGGTTTAGAATAGAGGGAAATGGGAAATGTTTGCATATATTCTCTGCTTTCATCCTGTGAGATAGTTTTTTGTTTTGTTTTGTTGTGTTTTGTTGTGTTTTGTTTTGTTTTGTTTTTATAGCAGGAAGAAAGTGTGTATGGAGAAGTTCACTAACTTGCTCAAGGTCCTTTTGCTAGTTGGATCCAGGTATTTGTACTGATAGGTCTAGGACATGCATGGGGACACAAGCATGTCTGGTTGCTTGCTGGTTGAGTGATGTGCTGGACCAAGTAATTTAATTTTTATTGAGAAACAAGTATGGCCTAGGGGAATCCCTGTTAACCTGGCTTGAAGGGGTGTATCTGAAAGTTTAGGTTATGATCAGACACTTGTGAAAACGATAGCATTCAAATATTTCACTCCGTTATACCAACTGAGTTCTAATATCCACCATAGAACAGCATTCTGATTGAGTTCATTATTATCACCTACCAAACTGTATTTTATCAGTAGTATTTTCCCCACCTTTACTGGCTGACCAAACACCCCAAACTCAAGCCACTAAACCCAATCCCAAATATGGACAAATCGCATCGTTGGGCACTCAGGCTCCTTTGTAGTACGTAAAAATATCGCCATATAGTACAGTGTCATGGGGGATGTGGGTAAAGGGGGAATTAATGAAGCTGACCTGTGTGCCAGCTTTTTGGATTTTTTTTCATGTTTTCAGACAGCATAATTTAGGATTCTTAATGAGCTAGATTACTGCCAGAAAAATATTTGGTTTTATTTTATAGGGGTATACACTTCAGCTCATATGTAGATGATGTCATCCCATATGAGATTTCTCTAATTATGAATACATATGTTCTCCCCATTTGCAGGCATTAATGGTGTGGTAGTAAAAATGCTGCCAACATTTCATTGAGGCCAGGAGTAACTTGCTTTTCCAGATGCATTATACATGACAATATGTTGGGAATTAATTTTTCTTATAGGTTTCAGCAATAAGAAGGCTGGATTTTATTCCTGGGAGGTTGGTAAAAAATATTGTATAACTAGAATGTGTTGGGGGAAATGTGACCTGCCTCTGAAAAAAAAACTAAATAGAAGCAAGGAGGTGAAAACAATTTTAAATTCTTTCCATAGTCCTTGCAAGTGTTGAACAGTATTAATAGGTTGCTAACTTTTGTTGCTAACAAAAGGGAGACTATAAATTTATGCACAAAATGCTTAGTTATACGTTTTATTCATATTTTATATTAAATGTTAATTATATTTATGTATGGTGTGTCATATTAATATTTTGTATTTTATATAGAAAGCATTAATATATAACATTTCCATATTATATATATATATATGGTATATTCCTCATATCATGTTATCTTGCTATATCTTTGCTAGAGACTCCTAAGAATGGGATTGCTGGGTTAATAGGAAATTAATATATATGTGATTTGGTTATGTTTTGCCAAATTTTGCTCCATGTGAGTTATATAATTTTGCATTCCCACCAACAGTGCATTACAGTACTTATTTTCCCACAGTTTTATCAAAAGAGACTATGGATTTTGGCAATCTCATAGGTGGACTGTGGTTTCTTAGTTAAAATTTGTATCTCTATTATTGTGAGTGAGTCTGATCATTGTTTTCTGTGTTAAAGGCCAGTTGAATTAATTTTTCTATGACATGCCTGTTCATATTTTTTCTTATTTTTTTGTGTTGCCTGTTTTTTTTAATTCTCAATTTTTAGAAATCCTTCATGTTTTGAGGATAGTGGCTCTTTTCTATGTTACCAAAAAATGTTATATGTAATATATTATTTGTCTTTAGATTTTGCTTATGGTGTTTCTGGTCATTAAAAGTTTTATGGTTATATTGTCAGATTTATTAATATTTCCAGCTGCTCCTGTATTTTGAATTACCTGCATCACTTAGCAGTACTCATTTCATTTTTAATTTTAGATCTCTGATTCCTTTCACTTTGGCATTATGAATTCAAATCAATATACCAAAAAAAATAATTTCTCTTCTTCCCCTCCTCTCTATATTCACTTTCTTCTCTTGACTTCCTTATTTCTACTAATAACTCCCCTTAATCTCCTTGTTTTGTGAGTCTCAAATCCCTGAGTCATTTTGTCTACTTGCCTACCCTTCTTACCTCTGAATAGATTTCTTAAAATTCTGTTTGTGATTTTCTTTTTTTACCTGGTAGGAGAGAATTTCACAGAATATAGATTTCACAGATTATAGAAAAAAGACATGCAAACATGCAATTTAGAGTGACTTAGAAGTAAATATTGAGTGTATTTTGGTTTAAAAGTATAATAGATCAAATTGAATATTTATTGATATTATTATGTTATATATTACTGGTGAGTAATACTTAACTGGAAAGATATATTTATGTTCTTATGTCTGATAAATCAATTGAACCAATAATTAATAGGTCCCCAATTCTCTGAATAGGTCTTAGAAAAAAAATTAATGAGAAATAAGTGGGGTTTTTTGACAGCTTAGGTAAGATGACCATTCATGACCATGCCTGCTTCTGATGAATAGTTAACTCAGGGATGGGGCAACTGAGTGGCTTATCTTGTTTGGTCTAAGAGCAAACATTCCTGAGAAAAATTGTCCAGCAGTTATCAAATCACAGTTTAGTAGGAGTTGTCAGCATCGAGTCTGTTTACAGTTACATCCAGTTTGTAGGAAAATACCACAAGAGCAAAATGTCTTGGACCAAGAGTATGTGAATAAAGGCTTGATGATTGTTGTCGCTTCTGTGTTTTTCTTTTTTGCCTGTAACACCCAATAAATAGGCTCATTTTATTTTTGAAACTGTTTGATGTTTTTAAATTCTATGTGGGAAGTCTGTGGTCATTCACATAAGCTATTGCTTAATTTCTAAAAGGAATCCAGATGTCCAATGTCATTTGGTAACTGATTTTTAAGGCAAAATAAAGCTTGTAGAGAGCAGATATTGGAATGTTGTTAGTGGTTTGTGTAGATGACAAAATTTGTGGTCAGTAAGACCAAATTTTATTTTCATGACTATTTAGCATAGTATGATGCATCCAAAAATTATGAGCAGATCTACAAGAAAGTAATAGAGTATTAATTTTTGTGTGTGTTAAAAGAGCAACAATGTTTTTTTGTTTTTTAATTTTAGCTTGTCATCTTTATATTTGAAAGAAAGCTTTTAATAATTGTCAACAACTTGGGCGCCTGGGTGGATCAGTTGGTTAAGCGACTGCCTTCGGCTCAGGTCATGATCCCGGAGACCCTGGATCGAGTCCCACATCGGGCTCCCTGCTCAGTAGGAAGCCTGCTTCTTCCTCTCTCACTCCCCCTGCTTGTGTTCCCTCTCTACCTGTGTTTCTCTCTGTCAAATAAATAAAATTAAAAAAAATAATTGTCAACAACTGGGCAAAGTAATGTTAGCTCTAAAGAATGAAAAAAAAAAAA
>PITA01033623.1:0-12525 GCA_004023965.1 Spilogale gracilis | reverse complement strand
GCAGAGATGTCAGGCTGAATTAAAGTACAGAGTACAAGGTGGGCCTATCTGCCTTGTACAGAGTATGTGGAGAGTCTTATCTTTATCATATGACCAGGCAAGTCTGAACTGTCTATGCATAGACACAGGAAAAATCCTAAAAGAGACATAAATTTAGAAAGCATGAGAAAATCTTCAAAACTATTTTGTAAATTAGAAATAGGGTTGGGTTATGTCAAGTATAAGATACTCAACAAGAACAATCACAGGGAAAATGTGAGATAGGGTCTCTTAAGAACTTAATATGTAACAAGCCTACAAATAAAAAAGAAAGGGCGCCTGGGTGGCTCAGTTGGTTAAGCGGCTGCCTTCGTCTCAGGTCATGATCCCGGAGACCGGCGATCGAGTCCCACATTGGGTTCCCTGCTCAGCAGGAAGCCTGCTTCTCCCTTTCACTCCCCCTGCTTGTGTTCCCTCTCTGGCTGTGTTTATTTCTGTCAAATAAATAAAATCTTTAAAAAAAAAAAACAAATAAAAAAGAAATATGCATAGATGTGGGAATAGAGCTTTTATTAGTGCTGAATTATGCTTTGCATATCATCCTTTTGTAATACTCTTCCATTTAAGGCTCAGGTATTCTTACGTAGCTTGTTACTGACAGTCTTAAATACAAAAATTTTCCAAGTATACTATTTGCCAATAAGTGGTCTTCTGCAGTAGAAACTTGACTACATAATTGTATGGTTAGGAAAGAAATGGCATATAAAAATAGAAAGTATATTTCAACTGTATTTGGAGAAATTTCTAAGTTCTTTTTGGTATACCTGACCAACACATGACACACCTCTTCTTTAAGAACTCCCCTTGGAGGGAGAACTTCGTCTCCAGTGTTGGTTTTGAACATAATTCTACCCACTGGTCTGGAGCTGATCAGAATGGATGGACTGTTGATCTATATTGTGGCTCTTAGTTATTCTCTCCTTCAAGTTTGTGAGAATCAAAAATAAACTTAGTCTTTGACATTTACTTGATGTAAGGTTTTGTACATGTGAGGTAGCTTTCTTTCGTCATGAACAAAGAGAAACAAAGTCCAATAGTAGCTTAAAAGAATGATCTAGATGCAAAGAAAACATAAAGGGAGAGAAACTGTGGGTCCAGAGAGAAGACTCAGAGGCATATACTTCATTGTGTACCAGCATACCAGTTTCTAATTCCAGTCCCCTGTTAGCTCTAACCATCCCTCCGACCCTCCAGCATTTTGAATTACTTATATATCCACCTATCTTCAATATAGAGTCATGCTGTTTTAAATACAATAGATCAAGAAATTTTCTACTACTTGAACCAGGGAAGGAAAGCTAACATT
Organism: Spilogale gracilis; assembly: GCA_004023965.1. Lineage (NCBI taxonomy): Eukaryota > Metazoa > Chordata > Mammalia > Carnivora > Mephitidae > Spilogale > Spilogale gracilis. The sequence goes on along the minus strand of PITA01033623.1, from coordinate 11,180 downwards.
TACCATTGAGGCTGAGAATTTTCATGTTATTTAATAGGAACTGGATTATTTAAGAAGTACATGGTATGATTATAATGGTTTTACAGTTTATTATCTTAACTAATTATTTTTTTCTCTTATCCTAAGAATCTAAGAATGAAAGCTCCTAATGCAGACTTTGACATATGTGAAAATCATGTAGAGAAAGGGACTTGATGTGTTTGGGGAACTGAGATAGATAAGAGAATTGTAGCTAAATAATAATGGGCCAAAAAGAGAGTAGAAGTAGATAGTATTAGGCAGTGGACAGAGGCCAGATAATGCACGAGCTTTTCAGCCGCAGGAAACACTAACATGGTAACTCTTACATAAACCAAGGGAAGACACCAAAGATTAAGTAGAAGGTGACATGATATATGTGTGTGTGTATGTATATGTGTACGTATACACACACACACACACACACACACACACACACGCACGCGTGCATAAAAGTCACCCTGGTTGCTAGATAGAGAAAGGAATAGATCACAAAATAAAATACTGTTCTGGTACTAATGATGATATGAACTAAGAAGGTGTCACTGGAAATTAAAATAAATGAATGTAGTTCAGATATATTTTGGATATAGAGTTATAAAGATTTGGTGACAAATTGGCCTAAATAACAGTTAAATGCACAGTTTGGGCCACTGAATAAAGCTTACTACTATTTGCTGATGAAAGCAGAGAGGAGAATAAGAAGTTAACAAGAGAAAACAGAGACATTGATCGCAAAAATACTCAAAATACTACTGGGCTCTTACAGGGTTGTCAAAAAGAAATTGTATACATAGAGAACATAGTTTAAAATTGAGGTCAAAGAAGTAGATATATATTATTTTTTTTAATATTATTTATTTATTTATTCATTTATTTATTTATTTTTGAGAGAGAGAAAGCTGAGAGCTTGATGTAGGGCTCAATCTCAGAACTCATGAGATCATGACCTGAGCTGAAACCAAGAGTTCACTTAATGGACTGAGCCACTCAGGCACCCCAAACAGGCAGATCTATATCCTTGAATCTCTTGCATAGTATCTGCATAGTATTTAAACAGATATAAGTGGATGAAGTTTTCCAGGAGGGTTTTGTAGAGACAGAGGATAAGAAATAAGAGTAAAAATCAAGTTATTATAAACTCCCCAAATGTTGAGTTTGGGGATATACATTAAATTCTGCAAGTGAGACAGGAAGAAGTAATCATAGACTAGAATGAAAATAAGGAGGGGCAAGAGAAGAGAATGTTTAAAGAGGGGGAGAGTAGTCTACTGTCCTGAATACTGCTGATAGTATAGTAAGATGAAGACCACATTTTTAAAAAATATCTATTGCATTTGGCATCATAAAGATAGTAAGATTTTAAAATCCATGTTTGCATACAGACATGAAGACAGACGCTTAATTTGAGTGGGTTGATTAAAAAAGGGATGTAAAGAAGTAAAACCAACCTAAGTTGTCAACTACTTTATAATGGCAACTAGTTGTACAGTGTAGTTATGATACATATCAAAGAAATACTATATGGAAGGGCATTTGGTGTTAGGGTTTGTTTTCCCCTGAAACGAATGGTATTAAAAATTGCTTTTATGCTGCTGGGGATAATAGAAGTACCAAAAAACTGCCAGTTTTGCAGGAAAGAGAAGGAAAAACTGCAATGGGAAGACAAGAGATTGTGCTAAGAGTTTCCAAGATTGTTCCCAATCATAACCACCTTTTGGTATTAGTCATACAAATAGATAGACCTCTCATTTATATTACGAGGGTGATCTGTGTGGTCAGGAGAGTATGTAAAAGTGATGTTATAAAAATTGGATTACTGTGGCACATATTAGATCTTCTGAAAATGAATTTATAAAATCAGAATTCAATATTTTGCATTCCTTTATAAACTCTAAATAATGCTTATACAGTACACATATGAAAATACAAAAGTCATTGCACTGTAGAAAGGAAAGCATTAAAATAAAAGGAAGTAAGGACCTTAAGTGCATTGCAATTTTTGCCCTTGCTTGCAATGCTTTCTCAAGTGTAGATCATACTTTTTACTCCAACAAATTGATTACATAATAGTTTCAGTTCCACCTTTCTGTATCTTAGAGACAGAAAACCATACCAGATGGCCACAAGTTATGGTATCTTTGAATCTAAATTTGAATCCTGTAGACTGCATAAAAGTGGATAACTTTTTTAATTCAGTCTGATACCCTGTGTCATTGATTGGATTTTAATGCCTTCTCAGTTAATTCTATATTTATATATTTGAATCTACTTATGTCTGCTATTTTCCATTTTGCCTTCTTTTTTTTCAAGGTTTATTTAATTATATTAGAGAGAGATAAGAAAGAGAGAGAAAGCACGGGGGGGGGGCAGAGGGGAGAGAGAGACAGAGGGAGAGAGAATAATTCAGTGCAGAGACTGATGTGGGGCTCAGTCTTAAGAGTCTGAGATCAAAACCTGAGCCAAAACCAGGAGTTGTTGGCTCAATGAACTGCACCACCCAGGTGCTCCTTCACTTTCCCTCTATATGGTCATAACCTCCTTATTCCTCTCTTCTTGTTTTACTAATGTTTTTGCAACAAATAAATATTTTCTTGTTTAACATTTAATTCCTTTACTGATTTTTTTTTTTAGTATATTTTTCAGTCACTTGCTTAGTGGTTGCCCTAGAACCTCCCATAGACATCTTATGTTGCCAGAATACACTTCAAATTTATATTACTTTGATTTCACTAAGATATATATAAACATTAGTCCTACATAGCTCTACTCTATTTCTGCCCTTTTGTGATATCTTTCCTACATGTATTACACGTATTCATATTATAAATCAAAAAACATTTTTATAATTATTACTTTATATAATCGTATGCCTTTTAAAGAAATTGGGCAGTATAAAGAAGAGCAAGTATGTATTTATAATGTTTGCCATAATCTTTTTATTTGCTGTTCCTGGTTCTCTTTCTTTCTTCCTCTGGATTCAAGTTACCTTCTGATGTCACATTTCTCCCCACAGCCTCTTCCCTGTCTTCATCCTCTATGCAGCAAATGTATTTGTCTACATTAGAGGCTTAATAATACAATTATATGCCTTTAAAAATTCAACTGATTTTTAAATTTAAAAAGCAAGGGAAAGAAATATGAATCTTTAAACATTCATTTATAACTGCACTGTTATAAATGTGTAGATTTATGTTTTTAATCAAATTTGTATAGATTCATGTTTTTAATCAAATTTGGGAAGTTTTCAGCTGTTAGTGTTTCTAATATGATTTTCTGCTCCTTTCTCATCTTCTGGTACTCCCATTATGCATATGTTGGTAAGTTTAATGACATCCCACATTTTCTGACTTGCAATTTCCAGTGTTGGACCTCTGCACTGTTGGGACCTCCTGGCACCCGCTAGTTTGTGGCCACTAGTGGAAGTCGCCTGGGGTGGCCTCTTGGGCTTCTCCGGAATACTTCCTCATACGTGACCTAGCTGAATCTTCCCGCCCCTGGCTCTTAGCCCTCATGCAGACTGGAGAACTTAACCCCACCCAGCACTCCCGCCTGAAATCTGCCTAAAGCCTTAGTGATAGCCACTAATGAGCTCCTATTGGCCCCTCCTACTTCTTTTACTCCCTCCTTTCCTCTGTATAACTGTGTCTCTGATACAATAAAGCTGAGATTGCTGCGTCTTCATGGCTGACTCAACTTCTGGCTTGGTGTGGTTTCTTTCCCAGTTTCAGGGGGGTGGCCAGGCCGTGGACACTTACCATCTCGCTCAGCCCCCAGAGTATAACAGGCTGGTCCAGTTATCCCTCCCCTGCACCAGTGTTGCAGAGAGAGCAACACTGCACTTTGAACAAGGCTGCACAAGAGAAATCAGGACCTCAGTGTTCTGATGTTCTGCATCTCACATAAAAACTCTGCAGTGTGATTGGAGTTGTGCAGATGACAGTCTCTGACCTGGCCACACTCACAAGGAATTTAGTCTCTGCAACTGAAGCTATAGTGATGAAAACTGCTGATGGCTTTTCCTTTACTAGGAGGAAACCATGCGCTTTGACTGGGAACATGTGGCAAGTCCTGTATTCTTGATGCACCTGCCTTGAGTTTGTGTCTGCTGAGCAATGAGGAGGAGGAGACAGTGGATCTTGTTTCAAACATCACAGATTCTATTTTTATCCAGTTTTAATATATTTTACTGAATAAATATGTCTTCCTTTTCTGTATGCCTTTAGACCATTTTCCAGAGACTTTGAATGGGCGTGTGTGTGTGTGTGTGTGTGTGTGTGTGTGCATATTTGTGTGTGTATTTAGTATAATCTTTACCTACATGAAGTTATGCTTGTTTTACTGGGGAGCAGTTCTGTGGAGAGGTTTGCACAGCCATTCTGAAAGTCTTTTATTATAATTTATCCCTGTCCTTATTAGTACCTACCTTTCACCACTTTGTATCAGTTTTGACTAATTTTATGTATCCTGCATCTGGCATCTGGGATTCCCAGTATCAAAAGAATTGAAGCCCCTTCACTGGCTGATGAATAAACTAGTTCCCAACCTCACTAGGTTGTCTTTAGGACTATGATCATGGCTAAGAGGACTACCTTCCTTCTTCTGCATACTATGCTGAGCTCATCTCATTTCAGGCACACTCCATTCCATTTCCTCCCTCTTCTCCCCTCCCCTTTTATATCGACACAGGTAGAGATAGAGATAGATAGAGATAGAGATAAGTAGAGATAGAGATGGAGACAGAGAGATCCTAGGACAAAAACCATTTTTCAGTGATAATACAAATGAAACTCATGAAGAGGTGAGAAATGTCTTTCTTACTGCCATATCTCTTGGTAGTTATTAATTTACATCAGTGTCCCTAAAACTATAATTTGCATACTAGTTCCTTGAAGATATTGTTGAAAACCAGACTATAATTATTTTTTAAGGATTTTATTTGTTTGACAGAGAGAAACACAGCCAGAGAGGGAACACAAGCGGGGAGGCGGGGGGTGAGAGAGGGAGAAGCAGGCTTCCTGCCGAGCAGGGAGCCTGATGTGAGGCTGGATCCTAGGTCTCCAGGACCATGACCTGAGCCGAAGGCAGTCACTTAACCAACTGAGCCACCCAGGTGCCCCAGAGACTATAATTTTTTAAATGAGGGATGAGGCCTAAGACTATTTTTAAACAGGCTTTCAAGTGATAACCATGTGACTGATCTGTAGGCCACAGTTGGAATGCCAAGACTTAATGTCATTATGTAGAGCATTATCTTCTTTAATTATTCTTCTTTCTTTTAAATTATGGGGGTGCGTGGGTGGCTCAGTTGGTTAAGCGACTGCCTTTGGCTCAGGTCATGATCCTGGAGACCCAAGATCGAGCCCCACATCGGGCTTTCTGCTCGGCGGGAAGCCTGCTTCTCCCTCTCTCAGTCCCTCTGCTTGTGTTCCCTCTCTGGCTGTGTTTCTCTCTGTCAAATAAATAAATAAAATCTTTAAAAATAAATAAATAAATAAATTATGTACACTTATAATTGACAAAAAGAATAAATGGATTCAATAGTTTACTGTGTATCTTTAATAACTGGTAATTTAGCTCCTCTAATAACTGCTAATTTAGCTACTTAAAAATCTGCTGAGTTTTAATATTATCAATTATATGGTCCTTATTGAGTTTATAGGCAAGAAGCCATTCTTTTTCTCTCTCTCAATCTCTTTCTCTTAGTTTGAGTGTGGTTCAGTGGCATAGGGCTATTTCTTTATCGTAGGAATAAAAGAAATGAAGAGAACAGTTTGTTTTCATTCTGAACAGAGGTATTTAATTTTTGAAACTTTAAAAAAGGAATAAAAAAATCAAAGATAATTTTAAAATAGTATGCTTATATCAAATTTTGTTTACTAGTTTCTTGACTTGGGTTGATAATCGAGACCCTGGAAGGTCAATTCTCAAGTATTAAGGAATTTACTCACTGTTTTATCAGTGAAGGGTAGAGATAAGGCATTTAACCATAGCCCTTGAGGATCAACTGTAATTGGTGAACCATAATGAATAATACTGAGTTAAAACATCAAATAGACAAAGAGAGTCAATAATCTTAGGTTATAATTATGACCCTATTCTTAGTAAAATAGAAGTTGGTTAGAGTAAATATAAAACAAATTATAAATTTTATCACAGAAATTCCAAAGGGTATCAGAGAATGCAGTTTCAATGTTATTTATCTTAACTGAGAAACATGGAGGAGAACCATAACTTCTAAATTTTATAGATTATTTTGCTGGGCTCAATGTATGTTATAAGTATTAGAATATTTTTGAGAAGTATTGAAGAACTTTATTTGGTGAATAAATATCTTATTTGACTAATATAATTTGATTTAATTTGCTAAATAAAAAGATTGAATTCATCTTAAAACTTTATTTACATAATTACATTTTGTGTTTTTCAAAATATGGTTAGATTTAGATTCATAGTTATAGAAAGGTCATTTTTTTTTTAAGAAATGTCATTCTTTGATGATAATTTATTTGTCACCAGTGTGGTATCTGACACATAGCAGATAATTAATAAATGTTTATTGAAAGAAAAAGAAATGATTGAACATATAAAGTCATAAAATGTATACTTAATTTGTAATGAGATGATGTTTAATTTGTCCATCCCTGAACCAGTTATCTTTCAAACTTAGTGGTAAACAATGCAAATTTATCATCGTACAGGTTTTATTGGTCATGAGTCTTGCACATGGCTTAACTGGATATGCTACAGGTTATAGTTAAGGACTTTCTCTCATTTGAGGATTGAGAAGAGGGGAGGGAAGGATCCTATCCTATTGGAGGTTTAGCTGCCAAGCTCAGGTGGTTATTGGAAGAATTCACTTTCTTGCAGGCTGTTAGACTGAAGGCCCAATTTCTTGTTAGCTTTTAGGCAGAGGCTGCCTCTAGTACCTGGTCATGTGGCTTCTCCATAGACAGCTCCACAAATATGGTGCATTACTGAAAGCCAGTATGGGTGAGAGAGAATCTCCTAGCAAGTGAGTAACAATTTTATATCATGTAATCATATAGAAATAGGTCCAAAGAACTTTTCCCCCCTTTCCCTATTTTCATCTACTTTTTTTCTTAAATTCCACATATGCATGAAATCATATGGTATTTGTCTTTCTCTTATTTTGCTTAACATAATATACTTTAGCTCCATCCACATTGTTGCAAATGTCAAAATTTCATTATTTTTGATGGTTGAATAATATTCCACTGTATATACATATCACCCCCTTTTTATCCATTCATCGGTCAATGGATATTTGGGCCCTTTCCATTGGTTTGGCTAATGTTGATAATGCTGCTATAAATGTTGGGGTACATGTACCCCATGAATCTATTTTTGTATCTTGTAGTGCAATTGCTGGATCATAGGGTAGCTCTATTTTTAAATTTTGAGGAATCTCCACACTGTTTTCCAGAGCACTATTTTGGATTCCCATCAACAGTGTAAGATAGTTCCCCTTTCTCCGCATCCTTGCTAACACCTGTTGTTTCCTGTGCTGTTAATTTTATTCACTCTAACAGAAGTGAAGTGATATCTCGTTGTAATTTTCATTTGTTTTTCCCTGATGATGAATAATGTTGAACATCTTCTTTTGTGCCTGTTAGCCATCCATATGTCTTCTTTGGAAACATGTCTGTTCATATCTTCTGCCAAGTTCTTAATTAGATTATATATTTTGGGGGTATTGAGTTTGATAAGTTCTTTATAGATTTGGGATACTAAAGTTTTATCAGATATGTCATTTGCAAATATCTTCTCTAATTCCATAGGTTGCCTTTTAGTTTTATTGTTTCCTTCCCTATGCAGAAGCTTTTTATCTTGATGAAGTCCCAATAGTTCATTTTTCTTTTGTTTCCCCTTGCCTCTGGACACATATCTAGTAAGACGTTGCTATGTATGCCATAATTTTTTTTAACTTTTTGCTTGCTAGAATTTGAATACCTTTAGTGAATCAGTTGAAAACCAACATCATATTATTCTTGACTTTCAAAATCTAGAAAAGTTCTTTTTTCTGACTTTGTCTTAACTCCTTTTGAACATTCAATTGTCCAATATTATAACATTATATATTAATTTTAATATGACTTATGCTAATTATATTATCTGAATTAAACAATTTATGCTAAGATACACAAATACAAGCCTATACTCACATTCAAAATGTGATAAAATTTAGTTAATAGATGCTAAGTTAATAGATCTTTCTCACCTTTCAAATGAGATAATGCATTCTATAGTTGATATGATCTTTTCTAGTCAAAAAGCAAAAAATCTACTTCTAAAGGTAATCAATAAACCAAAAACTGCCATAAAATGACTCAAATTTTCTAATAATGGTGTCTCAATCTATTAAACATCCAATTCTTGATTTTGGCTCAAGTCACAATCTCAGCCCTGAGTCGGGTTCTGCACTCAGCATAGAGTCTGCTTGTGATTCTTTGTCTCTCTCCCTCTACCCCTCCCTCCTACTCCTGCACAACTCTATAAATAAATAAATAAATAAATAAATAAATAAATAAATAAATAATAAATAATCAATCTTAAAAATTGAATTGTCTAATGCATGAAGAAATTAGTATGTACAACTTTTATCTCACACATTTCAGTTTTAGCCTCCTGGGGGGAAATGATATTCATTTTGTGACTGTTAAAGCAGCCCCTCTATTTATACACTATAACCAAATATTTGTTCCACTAGCAACATAAACTTATCTGACATCACTGTGCTTGTTAGTAAAATAAAACTTGGATTATATTTGTCTTACCTAGAAAATTACTTTAGGGGGTGGTATAAGGCACTTTCCCAATCACTTCTTCTTTCTCTCTATAAATGAGAAAATGGTTACCCATCACAAATCTGTTGCAGCTGTTGCTTTCCCATACAGAGTGAAGAATCAAGCCTCTCAAACCCTTGGATTAGAAACAATTCCTCTGATTAGTTTGGACAGATGGCACCTCCCTGCTACAACCCAAGTGGGTGACCGTCATGAGTCCTCCCATTAAACAATGAGCAAACATCTGGAAATTATCTTCCCCCAAACAAAATATATGTTGTAATAGTTTTGACAAGTAACAAGTTGACTGCCAGGAAGATCCTGAACAAATCAGAGGCAAAAGAAAAGTACCATTTGGCTAGGAAATCAGTCTAAGAAGGAGGGCTGAAAGTAGCTTCTGATTATGCTAAAGTAGCCTCTACAAGAGATTATGATTTTTCTTAGAAAGCAGAGGAAAACAAAGCAAAACTAAACTAGATGTTTCTTATACCTCCCTTGAAGAGAATGTGGGACTAAAGGAGGTTTGTGACCATCCTTCCATTTAACAAATTTCTGCCTCAGGAAATGCCAATGCCTTTACTGAAGTTAAAAAATAAGTTCCAGCTAATGTGATGAATTTAATATAAACTACTAGTATTTTCACTCAGAGTTGATAATTTTAATGAAGACCATTTGTCTCTATCTGGTTCCTCAAGGCTGCTTCTAATGACCCAGCTCTAAACCGAGAGTAATCTCATCAGATTGAGAGGTTAGATACAACCACTTCTGTAGCCTTTTGGCATTTCCAGGTTTCCCTTAAAGAATTCTTGACAGTCTGCAAGAATAAAGAGTTGGAGCCTAAAACATAAACAAATTATCTGAGCTCACTTGTCAAAAAAGGACCTTGGCAAGTCCAAACCGAAGACAGCAGGAGCACCATGGAAAGATCAGCAGCCTAATTAGGGTCAGTAGTTATATTCAGGTTCAGTCTCTGTGCCAAATGAGTTGTTTTGCTGTCCTCATGCCCTTTCTTACTTCTTCTTAAATTAATCTCACTAAGAACAGTTCACTCTATAACACTGACTTATCACCCTCCTACTTTTTAGGTCAGATACACTGTGAAAATAAGAACTCTTAAAAGACAAAATTTCTAAATGATTAACAAGTGAGGTTTTTGTGTGGATTTGCATTTCTTATTTATATTGTGTTCTGAAGTGCAAGTTGTTATTACAGGACTGACTGCTGTTGGCTCTATGGATTTTCCTAGCAATCACAGTGATAGGGGCTTCTGACAGAACACTTATTAATTTTTTTTAAGTGTAACCCACCAAATTACTCTGAATTGGAGTTTTGTTTCCGGAAACATAGTTTTTGGGTAAATCATGTTTTCAGCCAAGCTAGTAACACCTGTTAACATATTGAGAGTGTCCCCCTGTGCCCTGAGAATAATCTTAGTACATCCAGGCCACTATGCCAACCCTTTACCAATCTAGCCTGTTACTTATAGAGAATGAAAAAGGGTACTCTGCATTACTTTTTAAATTAATCCTATGGTACATTTTTAACTATAAGAGTATATCAAAACTAGAGCTTATTAGGTCATGCTCATACCCAAAAAATAAGTTGGTGGGGCAACATGAAGGTACACAATTGACTGTCTAAATTTTAGATTCTGTACCTGTAACTCAATATAAATAAATATACCAATATAAAGAATGAGAGATGTGGTGTCACTACAAATTCTTCAGATATTAGAATAGTAATCAGAGAATATTACAAATAACTTTATTCAAGAATTTAGTAGAAATGGGACAATTTCTTTTTTTTTAAGATTTTATTTATTTGACAGATAAAAACTCAGCTAGAGAGGGAGCACAAACAGGGGGAGTAGGAGAGGGAGAAGCAGGCTTCCTCCCGGGTAGGAAGCCCAATGTGGGGCTCGAACCTGGGACTCCAGGATCATGACCTGAACCGAAGGCAGACACTTAACCACTGAGCCACCCAGGTGCCCCGAAATGGACAATTTCTTGAAAGACACAAACTACCAAGGGCTCTCCAGAAGAAATAGATAAGACAGAAATCTATTTATCTATTAAGGAAATTGAGATTTCAGTTAACACCTTTCCAGAAAGAAAATTCCAGTCTCATATGGATCTTATGTCTACCAAACATTTAAAAATAAATAAAACTAATCTACACAAACTCTTCCAGACAATTAGAGGGAAGGGAGTAATTCTCAAATCATTGTATGATGCCTGCATTATTTCAATACCCAGACCTGATAAAGGTATTACAAGAAAAGAAAACTAAGTCAAATATCTATCATGAACATAAATGCAAAGGTTCTTAGGAATTTCTTAGCAAATTTGATATAGC
>PITA01033622.1:0-12528 GCA_004023965.1 Spilogale gracilis | reverse complement strand
TTATTTTGGGGAATAATTGATAAAAGATGGTTCTGGGAAAATGAAGAATTGTTCTTATAAATTACCATTCATTGATTGAGCGATTTGGATTTTATCAAGAGGGATGCAGAGGAAGAATAAGGAGATTAAGTTGTGTAAAAACAGAGTACAGAAGATAGCTGCAAGAAACAAGGGCATGCATTTAAAAGTGCACAGCAATAAGGGGACAAGTTACGGTTGAAGAACAGACTGTTCATCTAAACAACACAAAGTACATAAATGCCCACCTCAGATCCTGACAAATAAACAATAAAATTGTAATGTATAGTTAAAAGGTGTGTTTGTCATATGGAAGTTATCTTTATCTATCTTTCCTATAGCTTACAATTTCCAGAGGAAAATATTTACTATATTCTCACATCTAGAAAAATGTTGTGTTTCTTCTAATAAACTATTTAGTTTTTATTAGATGAAAGTAAATTTATATGAAAATAATTTATTATATGATAACAAATAAAATTCCATGGAACAAGGAATTATCAGCATTCCCTTCCTTGTGCTGATCATTAGAAAACTCAGGAACAAGCTTATAATCCTCCCAAGGAAAAAGGCCATACCTTAAAGAGCATAATTTTGTTATAAATACTATCCTTGGATTTATCATATTTTTTTTTGCTTTGCCAGGATGTCCTTAATATAATTAAAAAGATGTGTATTTTTGTAAATGGCTTTAAGTCATTCTTAGGAAATTTGAGTGGATGAATAAAAAGATGAATGAATGAATAATAAATCAAAACTATTCCCCCCAATTTTTTTTTTACAACTGACAAATGCAAGTTCTATAGTTCTATTATAACATTACATTAAGTTAAGCACTAAAAACAAAATTTGTCGCGTTCTCCCCGCCCGCAGAGAGGCCGCAACACGAAATTGGTACAAAGGGCCGTTTTATTCTTCTCCTTCCCGCACAGGAATCTCTCCTCCGTTCCCTTCGCACAGGTATATGTATGTCTCTATCTCTCCCCCCTCCGGAAAGTCCCTCGGCTTATATACAATACAGCAGCCAATCAGGAGGCTGTTCTCCTGCAGCCACGAATCTTTGTTACTCAGCTGGAAAGCGCTCGTCAGTTATTTACCACAATTCTGGCGGTAAATTGTGATCTGCCAGCCGCCATTTTGTGAGCACTTATGTAGCCAAGGGACGGTCCCGGACACCCCAACAAAAATTGGTTATCATTTAAAATTTGATATTGGGTATTCTCCCAACACACATTTTCTACAGCAGAAAGTTAGAATTTTACTAGCCTGAATTCCTATCTTTAAACTCATTTCATATCCAAACAAGCTGTTTTATTCAATAAATATTTATAAAGCTCCCTCCTGACATGCATTCAAAGTTGTTCTGTCAAAGGGAAAAGGTTAACAAAGCTCAACTAGACCACATGAAATGCTTAAAAGAACAGAACTGTCTTTGACATTTTTTGAACATTAATACTATTGGTGGATTCTGTGTCCTTGGACCAGGAGTTTTGTAGCTCTGGGCTGGCATTGACAAATTCGTCAGTAGCACCTGCCCATGCTAGTCTCTATACGGGGGTGAGTAATAAGCCATCACATCAGGGTTAAACATGATAATATAGAAAACATTTATTTTCAGGTGAGCATTTCCCAGCTATTTCATGTACTTAAATGAAAACTTGCACAGTTGCTTTGAGTCTGGTGGATGCTCTATTCCACCTCAGAGGAAGGTATCATTTAGTACTGAAATATCTGCAGAAGAGACAATATTAAGCAAAATATTTACAGAATCTTCTTGGGGAAAAACGATGCTACTCTGAAGTTACTGAAACTCTTATTTTCTCATCTTTTAATTGTACTTCTTAAGTAAAAACTAAAATGTGCAGTAATTCTCAGCTTGATCATCAGAGAATTCTCATTTAAACACTGGGTATAAACAGTTGAAATTGAGATTCAAACTGAGCAAATGTTCAGTTTAGTAAGACAAGTACATGTTAAAGCTGCAGATTTGGGATAAACCATGTGGATCTGAAATGTAATGCCTATATCTCTAAGGGACAAAAAGAAAAAAAAAGCAAATGCAGACCTCTTTATGGTCTCATATGACTGATTTTTGTAATGGGATAAAGAAGAATATTACTAATTAAGGAGATACATAGAAACATGAAGGAATCTGATACGAATGAAGTAAAAAGAGGGGAATGGATTAAATACAAGAGGTTTATTTTCTCATCTATGTGTTAGCAACAGAGTTTACCATATAAATGAATTTCTAAATCATTAGTCAATATTAAACATTTTCTCACCAAATTAAAAATGCTAAGTTCTGGTATTAAACTTTACCACTTACTTGCTATTTGTGTTTAGGCAAGTTTCTTTGTAAGACACTATTTTAATCAATAAAAATGGAACTAATAATATCTTTCCCTCCTTTCTCCCAAGACCATAATAAAGATAAAATGAGATAATAAGGGAGGAGGCCCAAGAAGGTGGAGAAGTAGGAGACCCTGTTTCAAAACGTCTCCTGAAGTGAGCTAAACTATCTACCAGGACAATCTGAACACCCATGAAATCAGCCTGAGATGTAAGACTACACACTTCTGGATCACTTCTGGATCTCTACGGGGACAGAAGAACATCAGCATAGAGGTAAAGCAAAGCGGGAATGCTCAGGCTGATTTCAGAGGAGAAATAGGAGGGGGAAGGAGCCACCAGAGGAGACCCATTGGAGAGTAATACCCCATACGAAAGTGCCCTGTGCTCTGGGACCAGCATCAACTTACAGTCTGGTTAAAAGCACTCAAAAAAAAAAAAAAAAAAAAAGCACTCAAAAGCATAGGGCCTTCACTGTTGGCAGGACATAAAACACAACACTGGGCCAGGGATAGAAAGCACTCTCTGGCACCACACGGGAGGGAGCTTGACAACATGGAGTGTCTTTAAAAGCCAAGCGTACACAACTCGCAAAGGAGGTGACTCTACATACTTCTACGAGACCTGCGGGGCTGGGGGATCTCAGTCCCTCTTGCGTGGGGGTGCAAAATAGACTCCCTGGGCAGAGACAAGGTGGCACGACCTGAAATCAGTCCCAGTTTCTCTGGCACAGGAGCAAAATGACAAGCAGGGATTTGAGGTGCCAATCTGACCAGTGGCTGCGGGTGCACCAGTTGTGGCAAGCGGCCAAAGGGGGAAGATACAGGGAGAGGCTCCCTGGGCAGAGACAAGGTCGCACAACCCGAAATCAGTCCCGGTTTCCCTGGCACAGAGTGAAGCGACAAGCGGGAGCTTTGGGCGCCAATCTGGCCAGCGGCTGAGGGGGCGCCAGTTGTGACAAGTGGCCAAAGGAGAAGATACAGGGAGAGGCTGTGAGCCCTGCAACATTCAGAAGGCTGCTCAGGCCTCTCTCTAGGAAGGAGGTCTGGGCGCAGACATCTTGCTCTGACCTGACTTCCTAAAAAGCTGCAAAAAGCCACAAAAGAACAAACCCTCCAGAGAACAAAAGCCTGAAAACCTGGTTGCCATGGAACCCAGCTGCTAGGAAGGGGGCAGAAAGATGCAGCCCAGGTAGAAGGGACTGAAAAACAGCGGGGCAGGCCCTGCCCCCAGAAAGCAAGCCAGAAGCAAAAGAGGACAGCACCAAAACTATAAAACCCCAACATTGGGGGAAAGGCAATATGTTAAGCTCCTGGTACTATCCCAAAAGCTCTACAAGTTATAGATACAGCTTTTCACTTTATTTTATTTTTAACTTTTTGTATTTTTATTTTTAAACTTTTCACTTAATTTTAAAATTCATTCTCACAGTTTTTGCTTTTATTTTTTAACCCACTTCTTATCACAACATGATACATAATACAACAATCCATAATAACTTTTTACCTTGAACTTTTTTCAAACACATACCTGTGTTTTTTTTGTTGTAGTTGTTGCTCCTTTCGTTTGTTTGTTTCTTTTTTTCTGTTTCTTTTTCCTTTTTTCTCTCTTCTTTCCTTTATTCTTTTTTCTTTTAAATATACATTTAGTTATAAGCTTCAAGGTAATCCTTCATTCCTATTCAATACTACCCCTATATACAAACCAGTTTTAATCTCCCTATATCTTTAGATAGTGGACTCCACAAACAACAATAACAAGACACACCCAGGAGAATCTGAAATGTGTTCCTTGCCCACAAGGAGGGTTTGCACTCACTTTACCGCCCTATTCTGTCAGTGTTTCTGTGTAATTGTTTTTGCCTTTGTAATATATAAATACTGGTCTTGGGGGTCATTCAGAATGGACTTAGCTTTTTGATCTCTTCAATTTTCTTTTACTCTTGATGGTCTTTTTCTCTACTCTGTTATAGTTTTTGCACCATATATCCTACCGTTAGGGCCCACTCTGGCCAGGGTTTTTTTCTTTCTCTTCTTCTCTTTTTTCTTTCTTCTTCCTTTTCAGTGGTGACTTCTGATTGCTCTGAAACCATCCAGCAAACAATTCATCTGGAAAGTGGTTGATATTTTCAGCTATACATCCCCTCAACCACTCCTCACCAAAATGATTCAGAGGAGGAATGACCAACAGAAGAAAAACCCAGAGATTGCAACCACTGTCACAGAATTACTGGAAATGAACATAAAAAATAAGACAGAAATGGAATTCAGGGCAGCAATGATCCAAGCAATGGCTAACTTGGAAAAGAACATTAGTCTCACGATAGAAGCTCTAATAACAGAAATGAAAGCCGAAGTTAGACAGGCTATTAATGAGATATAATCTAATTTAAATACATGAACATCTAGAGTAAGTGGAGCTGAAGATTGTATTAGTGCTATAAAAGACAGATGGATCAAGAAGGAGGAGCAAGAGAAGTCTTGGAACAAACAGCTAAAATCCCATGAAAATAGAATTAGGGAAATAAATGATGTCATGACACACTCCAATAACAGGAGTATTGGAATCACAGAAGGAGTTGAGAGAGAGAGAAGCCTAGAAGATATTCGTGAATCATAAAACCAAAGAATATGTCTTAAGAGCAACTGGGGAAGCGATCCCTTACATATAGAGGGAGGACCATCAGAATAACGTCAGACCTATCCATAGAAACCTGGCAAGTCAGAAAGGGCTGGCAAGACGTATTCAGCAAATTACATGAAAAAAATATGCAACCAAGGATAATGTACCCAGCAAGGTTGACAAATTGGATTTTAATCTAAAGACTATAGTCAGAGACACAGAAGGACACTACATCATTCTCAAAGGGTCTATAAACCAAGAAGATCTAACAATTGTAAATATTTATGTAATTGTAAATATTCCCCTACATGGAAGCAGCCAACTACATAAGCCAACTGTTAAGCAAAATAAAGGGTCATATTGATACAAATACATTAATGTAGGAGATCTTAACACTCTACTCTCAACAATGGACAGATCACTGAAACAGAAAATCAACAAAGAAACAAGAGCTTTGAATGACACATTGGACCAGATGGATCTCATGGATATATTCAGAACATTCCACCCTAAAACAGCAGAATACACATTCTTCTAGAGCGCACATGGAATTTTCTCCAGAATAGACCACATACTAGGTCACAAATCAGGGCTCATCCGATACCAGAAGATTGAGATTATTCCCTGTATATTCTCTGGCCACAATGCCATGAATCTGAAACTCAACCACAACAAGAAGTTCAGAAGAAAATCAAACACTTGGAAGCTAAAGACTTCCTGATCAAGAATCTGTGAATCAACCAGGAAATCAAAGAATAACTGAAGCACTTCATGGAAACCAATGAGAATGAAGATACATCAATCTAAAACCTATGGGATTCAGCAAAGGCAGTCCTAAGGGGGAAATACATAGCCATCCAAGCCTCACTCAAAAAAACTGAAAAATCACAAATACACCAATTCTCACTACACCTTAAGGAACTGGAAAATCAACAACAAATTAAACCAACCCCACACACAAGATGGGAAATAATTAAGATTAGAGCAGAGATCAATGAATTAGAAACTAGAGATACAGTAGAATGCACCAATGAAACTAGATCCTGGTTCTTTGAAAGAATTAATAAGATTGATAAACCATTGGCCACACTAATCCAAAAGAAAAGGGAGAAGATCCAAATTAATAAAATCATGAATGAAAGGGGAGAGATCATGACTAACACCAAGGAAATAAAAACAATCATCAGAAATTACTATCAACAGTTATATGCCAAGAAGTTTAACAAACTAGAAGAGATGGATACATTCCTGGAAACCTATAAACTTCCAAGACTGAAACAGGAAGAATGGACAATCTGAATAGACCAATATCTAGCAACGAGATTGAAGCAGTGATCAAAAACTTCCCCAAACACAAGAGCCCAGGACCTTACAGATTCCCTAAAGAATTCTACCAATCATTCAAAGAAGAAATAACATCTATTCTCCTGAAGTGATTTCAGAAAATAGAAACAGAAGGAAAACTTCCAGACTCTTTTTATGAAGCCAGCATTACTCTAATCCCCAAACCAGACAAAGACCCCATCAAAAAGGAGAACTTCAAACCAATATCTCTGATGAACATGGATGCCAAGATTCTCAACAAGATCCTTGTTAATAGAATCCAACAGTATAGTAAACTGATTATCCACCACAACCAGGTGAGATTTATCCCAGGCATGCAAGGGTGGTTCAACAATTGCAAATTGATCAATGTGATAGAAAAAATCAGTAAGAGAAGAGAGAAGAACCACATGGTACTCTCAATTGATGCAGAAAAGGCATTTGACACAATACAACATCCGCTCCTGATCAAAACTCTTCAAAGTATAGAGATAGAGGGAACATTCCTCAACCTCATAAAATCTATCTACAAAAAACCCACAATGAATATCATTCTCAACGGTGAAAAACTGACAGCCTTCCCTCTGAGATCAGGAACAAGACAAGGATGCCCACTCTCATCATTACTGTTCAACATAGTGTTAGAAGTCCTAGCAACAGCAATCAGACAACAGAAAGAAATAAAAGGTATTCAGCTTGGCAAAGAAGAAGTCAAACTCTCTCTCTTTACAGATGACATGATACTCTATATGGAAAACTCAAAAGACTCTACCCCCAAACTACTAGAACTCATACAACAATTCGGTAATGTGGCAGGATGCTAAATCAGTGCACAGAAATCAGTTGCGTTCTTATACACTAACAATGAAAATATAGAAAGGGAAATCAGAGAACCGATTCCACTTACTAGAGCACCAAAAACCGTATGATACTTAGGAATAAACCTAACCAAAGAAGTTAAGGATCTGTACTCGAGGAACTATAGAACAAGAACACTCATGAAAGAAACTAAAGAAGACCCAAAAAGATGGAAGAGCATTCCATGCTCATGGATCGGAAGAAAAAACATTGTTAAAATGTCTATATTGCTCAGAGAAATCTATACTTTCAATGCCATTCTGATCAAAATTCCACTAACAATTTTTCAAAGCATTGGAATAAACAAAAAGACCCCAAATCGCTAAGGAATTGTTGAAGAAAAAGAAAGCTGAGGGCATCATGTTACCCAACTTCAGGCTTTATTACAAAGCTGTGATCACCAAGACAGCATGGTACTGGCACAAAAACAGAAAAATAGACCAATGGAACACAGTAGAGAGTCCACATATGGACCCACAAATCTATGGTCAAGTCATCTTCGACAAAGCAGGAAAAAAGAGTCTCTTCAATAAATGGTGCTGAGAAAATTGGACAACTATGTATAGAAGAATGAAATTAGACCATTGTCTTATGCCACACACAGAGATAAACTCAAAATGTATGAAAGACCTCAGCATGAGGCAGGAATCCATCAAAATCCTAGAAGAGAACATAGGCAGTAACTTCTTTGACATCGGCCACAGCAACTTCTTTTAAGACACATCTCTAAAGGCAAAGGAGACAAAAGCGAAAATGAACTTTTGGGACTTCATCAAAATAAAATGCTTCTGCACGGCAAAGGAAACAGTCAACAAAACAAAGAGGCAACCCATGGAATGGGAGAGGATATTTGCAAATGACACTACAGACAAAGATCTATAAAGAACTACTCAAACTCAACATCCAAAAATAAGATGATCACATCAAAAATGGGCAGGAGACTTGAAGAGGCACTTCACCATAGAAGGCATACAAATGGCTAACAGACACATGAAAAAGTGTTCGTCATCACTAGCTATCAGGAAAATTCAAATCAAATCCACTCTGAGATACCAACTTACACCAGTCAGAATGGCCTAAATTAACAAGACAGGAAACAACAAGTGTTGGAGAGGCTTCAGAGAAAGGGGAACCCTCTTACACTGTTGGTGGGAATGCAAGTTGGTGCAGCCACTTTGGAAAACAGTGTGGAGATTCCTTAAAAAACTAAAAATAGAGCTACCCTATGACACTGCAATTGCACTACTGGGTATTCACCCCAAAGATACAGATGTAGTGAAAAGAAGGTCCATATGTACCCCAATGTTCATTGCAGCAATGGCCACAATTGTCAAACTGTGAAAAGAGCCAAGGTGCCCATCAACAGATGAATGGATAAAGAAGATGTGGTACATATACACAATGGATTATTACGTCTCCATCAGAAAGGATGAATACCCAACTTTGGTAGCAACCTGGACTGGACTGGAAGAGATGATGCTGAGTGAAATAAGCCAAATAGAGAAAGTCAAGTATCACATGATTTCACTTACTTATGTTGCATAAGGAGTAATATAGAGGACAGTAGGAGGAAGAAAGGAAATGGGATGTAGGGTAAATCAGGGAGGGAAACAAAACATGAGAGACTTTGGACTCAGACACAAACTGAGGGTCATGGAGGGGAAGGGGTGGCGTTCGGGTGAGCCTGGTGGCGGGTACTGAGGGCACGCTTTGCATGGAGCACTGGGTGTGCAGCATAAACACTGAATCTTGGAACCCTGAAAATAAATTAATTAATTTTTAAAAAAGACTTCAGGGTGCCTGAGTGGCTCAGTGTATTAAATCCTCTGCCTTTGGTTCAGGTCATAGTCTGAGGGTCCTGGGATTGAGGTCCACGTCAGGCTCTATGCTCAGCGGGGACCCTGCTTCCTCCTCTCTCTCTCTGCCTGCCTCTCCGCCTGCTTGTGATCTCTCCCTCTGTCAAATAAATAAATAAAATCCTTTAAAAAAAAAAAGACTTCAGAAAGTGAGAATTTGTGGATGATTTTAGACTATCCCCAAATAAAATGTATCAGATTCAACTTATAAAAATTACATAATGGTCAATAAACATTTTTCAGTACCAGTCTGACTCAGAGCCATGTAGGTGAAACTCTGGATTTATGCTCATCCTTATTTTATGGATTAAAAAGGAAGTGTTTGTTGGGTTAAGTAAGTGACTTACTCAAAGTTATTATAGTAAGTCATAACAAAGTTAGATCTAGATTCTAAGTTCAGTTGTGTGACTTTTACCTTATATAACTATTTCCAATATTCATAGTTTTTTTTCTGGCCTCTAAAATATTTTCATGCATATAAAAATTGTGTTTAATTATACACTGATATCTTTATAACCCTAATGGTACACTGGTATCTTTTATAGTCTTAATTTAAAGTTCTTTCTGCTTTTTCCTATTTACAAAAGGCTACTTTATAAAGTAAAATATAGTATAAAAACTTTATGAGCATATTTAGTGGATATCCCTATAAGTTTTGGTGGAAGAGTTATATTACTTTATAAGTTACAAAGCACCGAAGTTTTCCATTCTGAGCAGCGGATTAAATAATGAAAACTGAGTCTATCATATTTTTTGTTCTATTTTTTTTCTATTCTGAGCAGCAGATTAAATAATGAAAACTGAGTCTATCATAATTTTTGTTATCTAGTTCTGCTGTATTTGCACAGATATTTCCTTGAAGAAAACAGTAAATGATTTTATAATCCCCTGTGCAGTTAGCCCACATGGATCTTCATAGTCTGCTATTAATAAAAGAAACTTTGTTAGGACAAATCAAAGAATAATAAATGTTTGTTTGTTAGCTAGTCATTTGCGGATAGACCACCATCCCACTTCTTTTTCACAGCCTAAAATGTGTCATTGCATTTTGGGAAAGATTCCTTTTTGGTTAAGGGGGACATAGCAAGCAACTGGAGCCCTCAATCTGGTGATCTACAAGAATGACATTGTACTAAAAATAATCACCATGTTTATATTGGTTATGTCCATCAGGACATTAAGGAATTGTTACTCCTAAATAGGCCGGAGAAGAGAAACAAAAAATCTAATGAGCATCATTATTGAAGTGGCTTCAATCCCAGTGTCCAAATCACAATTATTATTTGCCTCTAAGTCTTCTGATTATATAGGAATTCTTCAATAATAATTTATCTTTTCCAGAAGTTTGTTCTTCATTCTTAAATAGAAGCATAACTCTTCTGTGAACACAATGATGAAAGATGAGAGCAGGCAGCCTAATCCATTTGTATGAATGGGTTGGTTTGATTTCCTTTTTGGCAACTCCAAACCCAAAGCATTAGGAATAAATGTGTTCATTCAACAAAAATGTCTTATTTGATTGACAAATGCTCTGATCCAAACAAAAAAGTCTTAGAAAAATGAAAAAAAAATTATGAGGAAGCTAATGAGACATTCATATTGAATAGAAATAAAGCCACTCACTGGAATTTTTTTTAAGACATACTTAATTCTCATCTGGAATGTAAGAACAGCCCACAGCTCTTTCCCACTGACCCATAGTTTCTAAACTGTTATAGTTATTTCTGGTCCTAAGACCAACTGTTTATTTAGTCTCTGTTAGTAGTAGTAGTGCCTGTGCCTGTTAAGATTTTTTGGTTAGCTTCAACAAAAATCAACACTGACTAAACAAAGAAGAAAAAAATATACTGAAAAGTTTTCAGGTAACATACAGATTCAAAGATAATACTGATGAGTCAAATTTAGAGATGGACAAGAATCAGGAAAAGTAAATACTCAAATTCCCAAAGGCAAGTATCTGACTGACTTAATTTAGGCCACTATGCCTAGAGAAGACACAATGCTTTGATGAGCAATTCCAAGAAAACCACATTGGAGGAAAAGTAATTCTCCAAAGAAAAAGGGCACTACTACCAAATGGAAGACAAGGGAATAAAATAAATATGTAATACACTGCCCTTCATATTTGGCTGTGATCAATGTAAGATTAGAAAGGCAGATGCTAATAGAGGCCCAGAGTATAAGTACGGGCTTTTGCCCATTCCTCCTGATTTGCCTCCACCTGACTCCAATCTTGCTATCTGATTAAAGACACATTTTCTTCACTCCTGATTTGGAACCAGGCCTGCACCTGGGAACTACTGCTGTTTGGCGCTTCCATATCACAAAAAGGAAATCAAGCAGACCCTCAAAGCTTTTTTAACAGGAATCAGGATGAAAATGTGTGATTTTTTAAAAAACTTTATTGTGTAGAAAACATAACTGCTTACTACCAATATTTGCTGAATGTCTGTGAATTCATCATAACAGAAACACTATTAAACGGGGTAAAAAACATAGATTTATATAAATCAGAAGTGAAAATCCAATTTTTGTTTTTCAGGCTTCCAAACTTTTAAGCTTCATGTGAAAATAAGCATTGCTGAGAGTTGCTGGAGGGAAGGTGGATGGGAGGAATGGGGTGGCTGGGTTATGGGCTTTAGTAAGAATATGTGAGTATATGGTGAGTCCTATGAATTGTGTAAGAATGATGATTCAGAGACCTGTGCCCCTGAAACAAATAATACATTATATGTTAATAAAATAAAAATAAATAAAAAATAAAATTGCAAATAATGATATATACACCAGAAGGTATATGCATATATAATGTATGCATGTAAACCAAACGTAACATCTCTGATAGACCAGGTACACAATAAATGGTAGCTTTCATCATCAAAAGGATAAATAAATAAATAAGTATTGTGCGGATATTTATTTATTTAATTAATTATTTAGCAAGTTCTTGTTAAATAAATCTTGTTATATAAATAAATAAAACCAGTTTTACACGCCCAACATGCTATGGTGAGCATTTTGATTGATGAACATTTTATGAGGTGCTTAGTAGGCCTAAATGAAATTCTTATCTGCATAAGCATCAATCACTAGAATTTGGTATTTTCACCCCACGATGAATGCTTTGCAAATGTTAGTCCCTGAAATTCAGAGACACTTGTGAGAAGGCCCTATTTCTATGCTATGGATAAAGATACTAAAGCCTACAGTCATTAAGTAACATACGTAGAGTCCTTAGCTAGCAAATGCTTAGAAGTGGGGGCAAAAGGCTTATTGGACTTCAGGTTTGTTTTTGTTTTTGTTTTTGTTTTTTAAAGATATTATTTATTTATTTGACACAGAGAGAAATAGAGATCACAGGAAGGTAGAGAGGCAGGCAGAGAGAGAAGGGGAAGCAGACTACCTAATGAGCAGAGAGCCCAATGTGGGGCTTGATCCCAGGACTCTGAGATCATGACCTGAGCTGAAGGCAGAGGCTTAACCCTCTGAGCCACCCAGG
>PITA01033621.1:0-12512 GCA_004023965.1 Spilogale gracilis | reverse complement strand
GGAATGTAAACTGGTGCAGCCGCTTTGGAAAACAGTGTGGAGATTCCTTAAAAAATTAAAGATAGAGCTACTCTATGACCCTGCAATTGCACTACTGGGCATTTACCCCAAAGATACGGATGTAGTGAAAAGAAGGGCCATATGCACCCCAATGTTCATCGCAGCAATGGCCACAATCGCCAAACTGTGGAAAGAGCCAAGGTGACCATCAACAGATGAATGGATAAAGAAGATGTGGTACATATTTACAATGGAATACTATGCCTCCATCAGAAAGGATGTATACCCAACTTTTGTAGCAACATGGACTGGACTGGAAGAGATTATGCTGAGTGAAATAAGCCAAGAAGAGAAAGTCAAGTATCGCATGGTCTCACTTACTTGCGGTGCATGAGGGGCAAACTGGAGGACAGTGGCAGAAGGAAAGCAAATGGGAACTAGGGTAATTTAGGGAGGGAAACCAAACAACAGAGACTTTGAACACAGAAACAAACTGAGGGACTTGGAGGGAGGGGGGTGGAGGGATGGGAGAGCCTGGTGGTGGGTACTGGGGACACCTAAAGCATGGAGCACTGGGTGTGGGGAATGGGGAATGAATCTTGAAACACTGGAAAAAAAATTTTAGTAACAATAAAAAAAATAAATAAAATAAAAAAGATGCAAGTGGGATGAGGGTCAGAAGAAGAGTCTAGAAAATTGGCTGGAGTGTGGTTAAGAAAGGATCAAGATGCTTAAGATTTGAAAAGAAGCATGATTTTTTGAAGAGAGCATTTAGGTCAGCTGCCGTGATGTCCGAGGTGGATGAGTGGTTGGCCATTGAGCTTCGTCACCATGTCCTGTGCCTCTCTCTGCACTTTGGGTACACACAGAGTGATACCCAGCAGCCTGAATGGTAATCCTCAGTGGATTAAGTTAGAGTAGAACTGAAAGTTTATCTTTTCATCATTACTGACTAGAATGTGTTCCCTGACATTAAGGAGCTTAAATTGTGAGAAGAACATATGGTTTAAAGTCTGGGGGATGAAGAACAGATAAAGTTAGTGAGGTTTTAGGAGACTTCTTAAAGAAACCTCCATTATAGCTTCAGGCATTATTAAAATTTATTTTTCAGTGGATTTCCTTTCCATAAATTAATACTTTCTTGAAGATTTTCTTGGTATTTTATTTATATTTTATTCCAGAGTCCAGTGTGCCTAAGACATACATAGAAAGTTATGGGTGACTACATAAGTATATTCTAATCAGTAAATCATGAAATAATATAATTTATTATAAATTAGTTATGACTAAATAATTAATTTTACATTTTTTCCATGTGTGTGCACACATGTGCACCAACTTTTTGTGTAGTTTTTAAACAGGATTATAATTTTCTAACACTGTAAGGGGTGCGTGGCTAGCTTATATGAGACTCTTAAATTTTCCAGTATTATCATTGAGCGCATATAGAATTTTCCTATCAATGGTGATTTGTCCTAGTTGATTTTGTAATCTCAAGTGAATATAATCTAAATGCTAAATAATGAATCCTTCATACTGGAATTTTTAAAAATGTTAATGGAAAAGAATCAAAGTTTCATGAATATAATCTTTCAGGCTTTTCATTCCGCTTTGAAAGTATTCTATATTGAAGATTGTGAAGTGCTACTGGAGAGACCTGGGAGTGAGTCGAGGGGGCAGTGAGAGGACAGTCTGAGAGATTCTTTTGGGAACTGAGTCTCCTGGCCAGCATTTCCCTGGTCAAACTCTCAACAAAGCTAGTAGATAACTCAAGCCTCAGAGTCCCTGAACTGGGAGGTGCAACTCCCCTTTTATGATGGGACAAACCCGTTTGACTATGTCAAAAGACAATATTCTAATTATGAAGACAGGCTTTCAACATGTACACACGTGTTTGTGATATATGCTTTGTGATTATAGAAGAATTAAATAACCTTCATGGAGAAGAACTAACAGAAAACATGCTACTTTGCTTTTTGGCATTATAAATCCTGCACTTAAACATTTGGTCATTAGATTTCAGAAACGATCTCTCAGCAATAGAATACAGAGAGAGATACTCAGGTTTGGAAATTCATTGATCAAATAATTACAATAGTGGAATAATTGTATCAGCTTTACTTGAGTAAAATACTTGTAAAATTCTGAGCAAGTCTAAGAACTTTATGTATTTTTCATATAAGAAAATTTAGTTTCTTTCTTTCGAGGGACTTACTTCAAGAGTCTACCTTGAAATTCTTCTCTTAAAGAATTGCTCCAGAGCAACTTTGTATATTAAAATGTTTCCTGAAGGGCATGGTATATATCCTTTTGTTTTCACATTGTTTTAGGTCAGGAAACTCCCAAAAGCTTCTATGGTGGTACTTCTTTTAAAAAGCTGTAATCAAGTATTCACTACTTTGGTAGTCATTCTCTCAGAATCTTTTAAAATATTAAGTGGTTTTTAATGAATTCCCCTGGATTATTGAATGATAAAAGAAATTTTCTTAACCTTTTTTTGGGGGGGGTTATAACAAATTTAAAAATGAATCTTAGCTATTGAATGGGGTTTTCTAATTTATCATTTTATTCCTTAAATACAGAAGATGGCTGAAACTCTGTTGAAATAGAAATAATGTCCTTTGGGGCAAGACATTCACTTAGAGAATGTGCAAATAAATTTGTTACATGTTCCTAAAGTTATATATTTTCTTCCTAAATTTTCTTGCCCATTTAAAAAAGACCTGGTTCTAGGTGGCACCTGGGTGGCTAAGTTGGTTAAGCAACTGCCTTGGGCCCAGGTCATGATCCTGGAGACCGGGGATTGAGCCCCACATCGGGATTCCTGCTTGGCGGGAAGCCTGCTTCTCCCTCTCTCACTCCCCCTGCTTGTGTTCCCTCTCTGGCTCTGTTTCTCTCTGTCAAATAAATAAATAAAATCTTAAAAAGAAAAAAAAAAAGACCTCGTTCTCAAACACTTGAATGGCCTCATTCCTTTGGTATGTTTGAAAAAAAGAATTCAAGAACTTTTAGGTTTGGGCTGAAATCATGTGAATAACAAAATATTTTTTTCACGAGATGCGGAACCATACTACAGTGTTTGACATGGAGAAAACAAAGAACAAGAAGGAAAACATCCTTGAATTTTTACATGGCTAGTAGGGGTTTTCTGTGACTTTGAGGCCAACTTTTGTCATGCCAGAGTTGGATTTTCTCCTGTAGAAAAGATCAGTCTTAAGACTGGTAGTCTTGGGTGCCTGGGTGGCTCACTTGGTTAAGCGACTGCCTTCGGCTCAGGTCGTGGTCCCAGAGACCCGGGATTGAGTCCCACATCGGGCTCCCTGCTCGGCGGGAAGCCTGCTTCTCCCTCTCTCACTCCCCCTGCTTGTGTTCCCTCTCTGGCTGTGTTTCTCTCTGTCAAATAAATAAAATCTTTAAAAAAAATTTAAAAAAAAGACTTTAGTCTTACCATGTGTATATTTTATTATTCTACTTTATTATTCTCTTCTCTGTCTCTTCTGTGATCTTCAGTTGTAGGATCATAGCACAGGCTCCTTTCAGTTCTCTTTGAAGCTCAGCCCTTGTTGAATGCACTGTGTCATCTGCTGAGTGCCTGGGGGAGCAGATGACATCTCCGTGGTAGAGTCAGGCTGCAAGGTGTTCAGTGATGGAGTATGTATCCACAGCGTGCCAGTCCTGATTCCCTGGGGTTCAGCACTGAGGCATCTTAAGGTCATTGAGATCAGGCAAAACATAAAAATGTCCAGATTAGAATATTACATAGAGTTAGAGTCTAAAGCTTTAAGGGTCATTATACCTTGCATGCTTAAGTTTTATATTTGCCTCAGGAATTAAGTCTTTGATAACTAAAGGTTTATTAGTTAACTAAAGGCTTATTGAAATGATTTTATTTATTTATTTATTATTTTATTTATTTGACACCAGAGAGAGACGGCAAGCAGGGGGAAAACAAGCGGGGGGAGTGGGGGAGGGAGAAGCAGGCATCCACTGAGCAGGGAGCCCGATGAGGGGCCTGATGTGGGGCTCCATGTGGGGCCCAGTGTGGGGCTCAGTGTGGGCACTCTGAGCTGAAGTCAAAAACTTAACAACTGAGCCAGGCGTCTTAACTTTAAATGATTTTATGTGTTTAAGTGATTGAGGAATAATGGTGGGTACATCTTTTTTTTTTTAAGTTTCATTTTTTTTTCATTTTGAACATGCTAAAAAAATCACAATTTAATATTTTCAATCCCATGAGAAAAACATCCAGTTCCAAAAATAGAAAAAAAAAGTGCAGTTCTATCACCTTGCAGAGTGACTTGCTTAACGCTTGTATTTCTTATGTTAAAGTAATATTTCAGAAAAACCTCTGCTAGAAAAGTAATCCAGGCCTCCCTTCTTAAGTTGACCTTGAAATGTTGGTGGAGATAGTTTATATTTGGGAAGTCTGTCCTGCTAGAAAGATATTTGATTCAAGTCCTTTGAGGTCAAGAACATGGGATAATAGAAATATATCAACTAAGCATCTGATTGACTAATAAATGTAGCTCAAATAAATACCAGAAATCCTGATTCCATATTCTCTGAAGAGAGGTAAAAAAGATGATGGAAAAGGTCTGTTCATTACTTTGTACCTCACTCCAGAACATGCACTGGTTCTTTGAGTCCTGTTAAAGCAGGTTCAAAACCTTGACCCTGGCAAGAAATTTTTGGAATAGTCTGTATTTTGAGAAATATTTGATAGATTATTTAAGAGCTGTATTTTAAATTATTTGGTGAGCTGTGGGGCATGCTCCTTAGATGTAGGCTCAAAGTCCTGGTACTTATTTGGGCCTATTTACAAGTAACTAATGTGATGATTCTGTTTGAGTCTCTCCATCTCCCTGGGGCTCCCACTTTCTCCTTTCTAATCTTTAAGGGGGTGGACCAGCAATGGGAATACTCCCTGGTCTGAGGAGTGTTTCCATTAGAAGATGCTGGGGACCTCACCCAGATTCTCACCCTATCCTCTGAGTGGGGGCCCTGCAATCAAGATGGAGTCTTATACTATTTTATTGGTGCCTAGTTTTTGTTTTCTTTCCTCCAACTGCTATCACTGACACCAGAGGAAATTCTTGAGCTGAAATCTAACAGTAGTTCTTCAAATGCTGAACTGCTGGTCTGAAATTCTAGCCTTAGGGATTTTGAAGCCTGACTTGGTGATTGTGATGATGAAAAGGAGGATGATAATAGATCCGAGGAGTTTCCTTCTGACTTATTAGAAGGGCTTTCAATCAATGCCTCTTTAAATCAAGCAAATCATTGCTCTAAATTTTTCTAATGTAACATTGATATTGTGGTCATTAAAACTGAGTAATAGAAAGCTCAACCGGTTTAATCTGTTCATTATAACTAGTTCTCAGGATTTACTTTGGGACTAAGAAATTACACATACACACACACACAACACACACACGCACACACAATCTGAGTTTGAACAGTTATTTGTCCTATAATACTGAGCCAATCATATAATTGCCTTTGATTTTCTTCTTCTCCCCATGTTTCCAAAAAAATAATTACAAGGACTTTATAAAGAAAAATAAAACAAGAACTTTAAAAGACTAGATTGATTCTCATTGCCTGTTTTCAGTAGTTTGTTGTGTCTGTATCAATAAGTGATGTACAAGAGATAATAAAGGGGTACCTGGGTGGTGCAGTCAGTTGGGTGGCTGACTTTTGGTTTTGGCTCAGGTCATGATCTCATGATCCTGGAATGGAGCCCTGACTGGGGCTCATTTCTCAGTGCGGAGTCTGCTTGTCCCTCTCCCTCTGCCCCCCTTCCCCATTCATTCTCTCTCTTTCAAATAAAGTCTTATAAAAAAAAAAAGTAAAGTTGTTCTAACAGAGGTAATACAATCTCTTAAGTTATTAAAGTTATATGTTGGTAATATGTGTGATATCTCTGTTAACTCTTATTATTATCTCCCTGTCATTTTCTCATTTTCTGTTATTTCTTACAACTGCATGTGAGTTTATTATTATCTCATAATGAAAAGTTAAATAATTATATTAAGTATTCTTTTTTTAAAGATTTATTTATTTGTAAGAGGGAGAGCGTGAGAGCACAAGAAGGAGGGGGAGAGGGAGAATTTTTTTTTTTTTTTTTAAGATTTTATTTATTTGACAGAAGCACAGATAGAGAGGAAACACAAGCAAGGGAAGTGAGAGAGGAAGAAGCAGACTTCTGGCAGAGCAGGAAGCCCGATGCGGGACTCCATCCAGGGACTCCAGGATCATGACCTGCAGACGCTTAATGACTGAGCCACCCAGGCGCCTGGAAGAGGGAGACTCTTGAGCACATTCTGTGCTGGGCACGCTCCATCTCAGGACCCTGAGATCATGACGTGCGCCAAGGCCAAGAGCTGGATATTTAATCAATTGTACCACCCAGGTGCCCTTATTTAGGTATTATTCCAAACACCATCATATGTATTACTTTATTTCATTCTCCTGAAAACTGAGATGAGTACAATTTTTAGCTCCATTTTACAGTTGGGAAAACAGAGATGCAGAGAGGTTAGGTCACACCCAAGTCCCTAGAGCTAGAAAAGGATGGAATTGGAATTGAAAACAAGGCAGTCTAACTCCACAGTCTCCTTGCTTGCAACACCTGTGATTTGAATAATGTAGACCAGATCTGAAAGCTTTGTGGTTAGTCATGAAAATCAACTGCTTGATCCCCTATTTTGTGATGAGTTCACATTGTATAGCAAATAGCCTTTAGCATTTTCTAGAAGGCATTCTATCATTTATAGAGGGTATTTAAACAAAATATTCCTAAGTTAGCTTTATTAAGAGAAAATGATTACTAACAGAAATCTTTAGAGATTTATGTATTCTATAAAGAATGTTTGAACATTCTGTTTTAAAATGGGCTTTACTGCTTCATTGGAGCTGACCATTTTCAGGAACTATTTGGCCATTCTAAATTAAAACTCATTCCATTAGAATGAAATAATAGGCAGATGGCCCAGAAATTAGATATAGAAGTCCTTTCAATATTTTTTTCTTTTAAAGACATAAATCTTTAACTATAGAACTTGGGGCAAAGTGGATTAAAGGTCTTAGAGTCTCTGAACTAGACAATTTACATGTTTAGGGACCTGAGGTGGGGAAAGTTCTAGACATTTGGAAAGTAGAGGTGGTTTCGCATACTGTTACCATTCATGAGTTTGAAGACATGGTTTTTTTGATGGGGACTCATAGGTTTGTATTATCCTTGACAAGGAAGATAAAATTAACGTTTTTCAGTATTTTTTTCTTCTTAAGAACCATATTATCTCTGTAAAGAATAGCTATTTAATGACACATAAAGCAGTGTAAGAAATATCATGTATCATGTGTTTCCTGCACAGCTTAAAAAATAGAATAATACTCTTTAAACCTCCACCTACCTGTTGTTCTATAGTCACACCCATCCTCCTTCCACCCTAAAGAGTTTATCATTCTACTGACTTCATAGAATGGATATATATCTCCAAATAGTAAATTAAGTTTTATGTATTTTAGGACTCCAAGTCCAATGTGTTATTACCTTATTCTGTTGTGACTTGGTTTTCTCAGTCAATATTTTTTTTGAGATTTGACCACATTCATGCATTTAAGTTTGGCTCATTTTCAATGCAGTAGCTGGGTTTATTAATCCTCATTTATCTTTTTCCTGTTGAAGCACTTCTGTACTGTATATAATTTCTTCTGTTACATTTTATTATCGAACATTCATACTTTGTCTTTCAAACACATGAGTGAGAATATATCTAAGGTATAAGCATGGAAAACTTAACTGCAATAAATATTTGTTGAGGGAAACACTTTCATCATTTATAAGAGAATGCCAAATTGTTTTCTGAGTTGGGCACGCCAGTTCCCATTGCCTGTATATATATTTTCCCCTTATTTTTTATTGTGGTAAAATAAAACGTAAATTTACCTTTATAGCCAATGTACATGTAGCTTTTAGTAGCATTAAGGACATTCACTTTGTTAACCATCCCCATCCTCTGTCTTCAAAACTTTCTCATTTTCCCCAGCTGCAGCTCCATACCTTCTAAACAGTAGCTCCCCATTTCCCTTCCTTCCCACCTCCAGCCTCTGACAATCACCATTCTCTGTCTCTATGAATTTGATTATTTAGGTACATCATGTAAGTAGATTCATATAATATTTGTCTTTTTGAGACTTGGCATATTCACTTAGCCTAATACCTTCAATGTTTATTCCTGTTGCAATTTTTCATGATTTGTTTCCCCTTTTAAGGCTGAAAATCTGTAATATGTATTTACCCCATTTGTTAATCTATTCATCCATCAATGTTGCTTGGGGGTCATCTTGTGTTGTTTCTGTCTAGTCCTGGAACCAAGTAATTCCTCCAAGAAGCTCTGGTTTCTTTTATTGGAGCATGATGTTTGGAAACTCTTAGGAGCTAGGTGTATTCATTACCACTGATGTGTTTTCAGGCTCTCTTCCTATATAGAACCAGGAAACACATGTTTATCAGCACATGTAGGTATGCACATTTATACATATTTTTGTATTCAGCCATCTGTATACCTAATAAATTCCTTGAGATCAAACAAATACCTCTGATGGCAATCTATAACTACAGGCCAAATTCCAGCTTTCCTGTTCTTATTTGTAGCTCCTTTCTTTGAGAGTCAAAAATCGAGCTATCGTTATCTATCATATATACTTATTTGCTAAAGCATGTATACAATACAGTTACAGATTTGCAAAACTGTCCCCCTGTAAAAAGGAAATTTACTGGCTAGAGTACAAGATTTGTGTACTGAAGTACTCTTTTCAAGCATAACCATCATATTCATATTAGATGAGAAAAAGAACAAGCCAGACATTCTCTAAACATCATCAATATCCTGTAACTATTCATAATTCTCTGTTTTATGAGTTTTTATTTTTTTATTTATTTTTTATTTTTATTTATTTATTTTTTTAAAGATTTTATTTATTTGACAGAGAGAAACACAGCCAGAGAGGGAACAGAAGCAGGGGGAGTGAAAGAGGGAGAAGCAGGCTTCCCGCCAAGCAGGGAGCCCGATGTGGGACTCGATCCCAGGTCTCCGGGATCATGACCTGAGCTGAAGGCAGTCCCCCAACCAACTGAGCCACCCAGTCGCCCCTGTTTTATGAGTTTTTAAATAATTTTTTAGTTTGTCAAATCTAAATAAGGTCCCTGTCCTTTCTGAGTTTCAGTTGTGTGAGCTGATAAATTACTTTGCCCATGTTAGTTTGTGCGTCTGTCACTTATCACCAGAGTGCCCTGACAGAAGGAGGGTGAGTGGCTAGTCAGCTCTGCCATCCCCCAAGGAACAATGGGAAGAAACTCTTCTGCTTTAAGGAAGTTACTTCAGAAAAAGGAACCAGATACAATGAAAACATGCATGTAAGTACTCCAAATTATTTGAGAACACTCTGTTATACTGTGTAGTTATCTCTCTGATATGAAATCATATCAAATGAGAGCTCTGACACCTTCTTTCTTGACTGTAATTCACTATGAACACCCCCCCTCCAAAAAAAAAAAAAACAACAACAAACAAACAACAAAAACTCAGCATGAACTCATGGCAAGTCGTCAGTATCTAATACCTAATCACTTTGCTTGTGGATTTACCATTCACTTTTCGATTTGACAATATGTTACAGTGATGTGCTATAATTTTCATTTTAAGCTATACAACAGAAATGATATTACATTTAATGGCTGAATGGCTTCCATGTTACAATTAGAGGTATCCTAACCAATGAGAGGTGGAAAATTATCCTTTAAAAACAAAATTACAGGACATTCACAAAGAACTGGCTTTTAAAAGGCTTACCAACAAGGCATCCTTGAAGTGAATATGGAGTATGTTTTGCTAATCTACTAAACTGTTTGAATTGAGGTTATAGTTGCTTTTGAAAGGAATGTTCTTTAGAAATCCGAGTGTTCACAGATCAAGAGGGAAGAACTATCGAAGATAATAAAATAATTGAAATAGATTAGTGGTTATTACCCAGTCATTTTTAAAATTTTAATTTAATATGGGATCCGTGTCTCTAATGAAGACTTTGTATTTAATCCTAGCACAGTTTAATTCCCTGTGACACTAACACATTTTAAGAACAAAATTTTTTTAAACGTGCTTTTGAAATCATTCTTTCTTCTAGTGGGTGGATTCTTTTCTGGTAGACTTTGCTAGACAAGAATTTTGGTTGTCATTTAAAAAATCTGGTTTTTAAGCTATTTCAGTTTATTGAACTTTTTTTAAAGCAGATGCTGTTTTTTCTTTTCTGGTGCTGTTGACTATGAAATGGAGTATTTCTGGCACTTGATAAATTAAAACGTAAATTGTAACCCAGGGTGTTTTGTTTTGTAACCAGATTTCTGCGAAAAGCATATGGGAAGACCTCAGTCATGTTTCCCAGTGTGAAATATGCAAGACCTTATTTATTTATTTATTTATTTATTTATTCATTCATTCATTCATTTATTTATAAAATTTTATTTATTTATTTGACACGGAGAGCACAAGCAGGCAGAGGGAGAGGGAGAAACAGGCTCCTAGCTGAGCAGAGAGCCTAATATGGGGCTTGATCCCAAGACCCTGGGATCATGATTTGAGCCAAAGGCAGATGATTAGCTGACTGAGCCACCCAGGTGCCTCTGAAATATGCAGGACCTTTTAGAGAAGAATATGATCTTCTATGAAGGACAAAGGCCTTGGAATACTCAGTTTTTTGCAGCCTTATTAAGGCATCTCAGCAGTTCCCTTTGTCCCTTGAATTTGCTTCCCAAGACTTTAAGGATCAAATCCAGTCATGGGCCTTTGTAATACGGCCTCAATTAGTCTTTCCAGTTCCTTTTCCCTATATACCTTCACCCACTGTCTGCTTCATAGCTCTGTCCAGATCTGGCCTGCATTTTCCCTGGACTTGAAAAGTAATCTTCACTGCTGACCTTTTTTATATGTTCCTTTGTCTCCCCCCACGCCCACTTTTTTCTTTCTGCTTCCAGGCACATTCCTATACATTGTCTGGCTCCTCCCATGTTCAGATTCCTATTTTCTGAGTTCCCGTTCCACATGGCATTGACTCATTCAGCCTATCCTATGGTTTTATAATTGCCTGCTCCGCTAAAGCAGTAGTTCTCAGTATGGGCTCAGACGCACCTGGCAAGCACGTTCATGGGACTTGACCCTGACATAGTGAAGTTTTGTCTCAGGCAGTTGGACCAGAGATTTACATTTTTAACAAGCACTACAGAAGATTCTTACGTTTTCTAACATTGGGCTATTACTGCATCAGATTGAGTACTTTTTAATTGTATTTGTATTTCAGTAACTTTTATTTATTACAACAATAAATGCCCGACAAATACTAAACAAGATGTGATGCTCTATCATATCTCTAGGAGTTAATCATTATCTCCAGTCTGGTTGCTGTTGGCTCACTTATAATTGATAGTGAGTTATGGGTGGTAGTGCCTTTCCACATGGAGTGTGGTCCACAAACCAGCCACATCTGCATCACCAGAAATCTGGGGCCTTATTCTTACTAAATCAAAATCTTCATTGGAACAAGCGCCCATAGTAATTTGTACATGCATTAGAGAAGCACTCTTATAGGGCCAGAGTTGCAATGCATTCTTGGAATACAGTAGGCAGGATTTTAATGTTAGACGAGGAGTGACTGTTTATTGAGACCATAGAACTTTAATCATTAAAGATGTGCATTGAAAGAATGTGTGCTTTGAGAATGTGTTGGGAATGGACTGTTAGATTCCTATAATGTGGGAGAAGCACATGTGAATAAGGCAACACAATGCCTTTCACATTGATGTAGCTTGGGTTGGGACACTAGGGAGAAAGTTCATTCTTCTGTCTTTTCCTCAAGGATTTTCCACAATGGACTGTGTACCTCATTCTATTAATTTTCGCAGAATGAGCCAGTTAATAGTGATTGTAGGCCTAGTGAGGTGCTCTAAGATTTAGAGGTGTGAAGTATCTTCATGGAAAACTCAATATTTCACTCTGTAGCAAATACATTCCAAAGGAGCCTGAGACTTTACACAAGCCTGAGATGTTTTGGCTTAATATTAAAATAGTTCTACCTTTTTCTTTCTTTCTTTTTTTTTTTTTTTTTTTTTTTTTTTTTTTTTTTTTTTTTTTTTTTTTTTTTTTTTTTAATTTTTATTTATTTATTTATTTATTTTTTTATTGTTACTAAATTTTTTTTTCCAGTGTTTCAAGATTCATTCCCCATTCCCCACACCCAGTGCTCCCCACTTTAGGTATCCCCAGTACCCACCACCAGGCTCTCCCATCCCTCCACCCCCCTCCCACCAAGTCCCTCAGTTTGTTTCTGTGTTCAAAATCTCTGTTGTTTCGTTTCCCTCCCTAGATTACCCTAGTTCCCATTTGCTTTCCTTCTGCCACTGTCCTCCAGTTTGCCCCTCATGCACCGCAAGTAAGTGAGACCATGCGATACTTGAC
>PITA01033620.1:0-12525 GCA_004023965.1 Spilogale gracilis | reverse complement strand
TTCTTCTTCTTCTTCTTGATTTTGTTTATTTATTTGCCAGAGAGAGAGCAAGAGCGAGGGCACAAATTGAGGGAGCAGCAGGCAGAGGGTAAAACAGACTCTCTGTTGAGACTCCATCCTAAGATCCTGGGTCATGACCTGAGCCAAAGGCAGACGCTTAACTGACTGAGCCACCCAGGCATCCTAGGAGGTACCCTTCTCAATCATCAGGAGGGACACTGTGTTGGCTGTCTCATTACTGGTAATTGATTTGGTCACTTGATGAAGATGGGGTTCACCAGACTTATCCATTGTAAACATACTTTTTTCCTCCTTATAATGATTAAGTAATCTGGCAATGATACTCTGAGACTATAAATTTCTTGTTTCCTGACAGTCTTTGACCCAATGATTCCAACATCTGCTTAAATGATTCCTTTGCTATGCTGGCTGCAAAAAAACTGTCTGCTATTGAAATGAGAAAATGATAAGCATTTGAAGAAAAAAATCTTTTTTTATATCTAGACCAATCATGCGAATGCCTTGTCTGAAGACTCTTTTCACATACAGCCTACCATATTAACAATAATTCCTATTATAAAAGTAACACTACCAGAGAACCTAGGTGGCTCAGTTAGTTAAGTGTCCAACTCTTGGTTTTGGGACCGGTCACAATCTCAGGGTCCTGGGATCCAGCCCCATGGGGGGCTCTGCACTCAGCAAGCCTGCTTCAGGAGTCTCTCTCTCCTTCTGTCCCTCATTTCTCTCTTTCAGAAAAATAAATCTTAAAAAAAGTAACACTACAGATATTTGGGAATACAGAAAAATAAAACGTAGAGAAAAATTTAATAGTTGCAGTAGCCAGAAAAACATGAGTTTACAGAACTTTCCTAACTTTTTGATGGTAAAGCTACTCTTTCTGAGAAAGTCAGATAAAGATCCCATGGGCTTATTAAAAACTACTCTAATACAGTATAAAGAAATGAGGAAACATCATTTTGTCTTTCTTCATATTTGGGATAAATTATTCTTTCAGAGAATTCAACATACTTGAAAAGAATGTTATGACACACTTTTTTTCCTTCATAAGCTTTTGAGAAACATCATTTTTAATGGTTGCATACTATTTTAATAAATCTTTCTATAATCATCTTATCAACAGTTTCCTCATATTGTGGGATATTTATATTGTTTCAGAATTTAATCTATTATAAATAACAGTTGGAAGAACAGCTTCGCACAAATGTTTTTATTTCTGTATTTCATGTTCTTTCTCTATTTATGTGTTCTTACTGAGTTAGCATGTAACTTTACTGAGTATCTAAAAATATCCCTACTTGGAATCCAAGGTGGTTTCCATTTCCTCTGAAAGATGGACTCATTTTCTCTGGACACCACTCATCTTTTCATTTCTGGCCAAAAAGAAGTGAGAGCACTAGAGGCTTTCCTTATCCTGACTGTTGTGCAACCTCTACCTCTGTCTTCATCTGTCCATATTGATCACTTCGCACATGCAGAGACTCAATCTTCTGCCTTCTTTCTGCCACTCTGTACCCTATATGATGGGTAGAAAGGGAAGTACTGGTATTTTTCAAATATTAAGCACAGGTTAATCGGGAATATGTCTGACTACTCTCCCAGCATGATGAACCCTGAAGAGTTGTCACAGGAACAATCTCTGGGGAAAGGTACCTACAACATGGCTATTTTAAAACACCAGAATTAATGCATTTGCTTCCAGGGAATGACTGACCAATACAACTTTCTGAGCTCCAGTATCCTATATCTGTACTAGTATGTAGTGACTAGCCACGTGGAATTACTGGACCTTTGACATGTATATAGTGAAACTGAGAAACTACATTTTTAATGTAATTTAATTTTAATGAATTTAAAGTTGATAGTCACCTGTAACTAGTAGCTTCTGTATTGGAGAGCCCATGTCTGAAGAATAAATCCAGAAGGGTATAGACATCTAACCTTAAATTTTCTTTACTGCTTCCTTTTCAGGGACATTCTGGTTTTGATGGACCTCAGGGGGAACCTGGAAATGTTGGCCCTCAGGTTAGTACAACCACTCATGGGTTGTATTTCACTTGGTTTTGTGGAGGAGAGAGGTCTCCTGGGCTGAAAATGGTTTGTTTCCTTCTCTAAGGTCTCTGCTTCCCTTCTACTTGTAGGGGTCGAGAGGAAGAAGAGGTGTGCCGGGGATGAAGGTCAGTGCTTTCTTGAAAGACTTGCTTCTCACTACACAGATATAGCTACTTTATATAGTTCTCTCTGAGGTGAAGGGATGTTCTGGTTGGGCTGTTGGAGTTTGCAGGAGCATCACTGAGAAGTTTTCTTTGAGACCTTTTCCATGAAAAAGAAAAAGTTAATATGGTTCTCTGCTAATAAGTCAAGTATCATATAGTTTCACTTACTTGTGGAGCATAAAGAGTAACATAGAGGACAGTGGGAGAAGGAAAGAAAATGAGAACTGAGGTAAATAAGAGAGGGAAATGAAGCATGAGAGATCTTGGACTCTGAGAAACGAACTGAGGGTTTTGGAAGAGAGGCAGGAGGGAGGATGGGAGAGCCTGGTGGTGGGTACTGAGGGCACAAATTACATGGAGCACTGGGTGTGGGGCATAAGCAATGAATCTTGGAACACTGGAAAAATAAATTATTAAAAAAATATGGTTCTCTGCTTTCCCTTCAACCTTTCCCTCCAACCTGGTATAATATTTATTTTAGGTTGAAAGGAAGCTAATACCTTAGTGAATGGTTTTACCTCTGAAATAATGATTTTTCTATTTAAAGAAGCAGGACTTCCTGTGGGTACTCTAGTGGATCTCATAGTCCCTAAATGATGAAGAAAGATTGAGCTTTTAGCATTTATCCAAATGGGAAGGATATGATTTGAGGGTGGGATAGGGGCTACTTATTTATCTTAGTATTTTACTAAGCAATTTTCTAGGACCAGTCACCATGCTGTACCTTTATTTCTAACACCTCAAGTAACTCTTCTGTAGCCCCAGGAGTTATGAGCACCGTTGGTTACCTTTTACAGATAAGAGAGAAGGGATATAGATTTAGCAAAACTTGTCAGAGGCTGTATGGCTAATAATTAGTGGAAACAAAATTCAAATCTGAAGATCAGGATGCTCTTAGAAATTTTTTTTACAAATTAAATTTATTATGCAGACTTCTGTCTAACACAGTGTGATCATACTGTGCTGCTTTTTTTGGTTGTTGTTTGTTTTTTTAGCATTCTCATGATTTAGAGATGGAGGAACAGTCAGAGATTGATTTATGTCAACTCTGAGCCCGTGTGTGTGTGTGTGTGTGTGTGTGTGTGTTAATGACTTCTGACCTCCTAGATACAAAAGAAGATGGAATCTCTAGTCTTTAGACCAAACAGGTTAGAAAAGTAGAAAAGCCTGGATATTGAGAAATTCCAAGTCTCAAAAATCCAAACAAGTTCTGTTGACACCAAGTAAAATATTATTTCTCACAAAGTGTTTAGGATTTGAAATAAATTCCTTTTAAAAACCGATTTATTTATTTATTTGAGAGAGAGTGAGAGCGATTGGGAGGGAGAGAGAGCACAGAGGGAGAGGGAGAAGCAGGCTCCTTGCTGAGCTGAGAGCCTGATGTGGGGCTCAATTCCAGGACCCTAAGGTCATGACCTGAGCAGAAGGCAGACACTTAACTGACTGAACAATCCAGGTGCCCTGAAATAAATTCTCAAATAGATATTCTCTTGTACTATTTATTTTGTTTTAATACTTGTAAAATAAATAATGTCTTGAACTATCATTTCTTCTTATTATTTTTATCCCTATAAGGAAGAAAGAAATAGGCTAAGTTTTGGAGAAATTAAGTTGCTCTAGGCAATAGAAGGAATTTCTTATTCTTGGATTATTTCATTCTTTTGTGATGCTACATGTAGTTTATCTAAATGTCCATTCAGTTCACCATGGGTTCTCTGCTCAGTTAGGTCGTGGCTATTTTTGTTTCCCTATGTCACCCCGTCTCCTGCGTTATTCTTTTTAAAATTTAAATAGGTGTGAAGCCTGTGTATACATTCAAAGTCAAACTGCATTCATAAGCTTATAGTGAAAAATGTCTTCCAGTCCATTCTTTCTAGTTCTTGGGGAACACTCTCTTTCATCTTTGTGGGCAATTCCTCCTGGTATTATTGCTGTTTTTCTTTTCTTTTTTAAATTTTATTTCACTTTATTTTATTACTAACATACAATGTATTATCTGTTTCAGGGGTACAAGTGTGTGACTCATCAGTCTTACACAATTCACAGCACTCATAGCACTTACCCTCCTCGTTGTCCATCATCCAGCAACCCCATCCCTCCTATCCCCCTCCCCTCCAGTGACCCTCAGTTTGTTTCCTGAGATTAAGAGTCTCTTATGGTTTTCTATTGCTGTCTTTCTAAACAGCATGCTTATTTTGCTATTTCTTGGTTTTCAGTTTGGGATATCTTTCTCTTTTTTCTGACTATGGAGGGAAAGATTTTCCTTAACCTGTCCATCTCCTTCTCCATACACTTGCCTCCAGCTCATCCTTGCCATACACTTAGCTTCTCCACTTTTGGTCAAGTCAGTTGATTTTTTATATGATGGCGAGGCAAATATTATTTGCAGCTATGTAACTTTTGTTTTCCTTGAGACACCCTCTTTTCTCTTTTGCTTTGTGTTCTATGTGCCTATTACCAGTTAATTATAAAGCTCTTTGAGAAAACTGATAACCTCCAAATATATTCAAACATGTTTGGTTTATTTCTCTTGGATTTTTCCTTCCTGGGCCCTCTGTCTTCCTGCTCTAATTCAGACTGGTTGTTCTCTGGGCCTTGTCACTGTTGTTTTATCAGGACAAATTGTAGAACAGTGACCTCTTATTTTGGGAGCAGAGAAAAATGTGTGCAGACTGCTGCCTTTCATAGGAAGCCCCACTCCATTTAGCACATTGTGATCTTGATGAATCCCTGTCTTTGCTTTTTTTCCTATTCAAGCTTTGATTTTTGATTTTTTAAAATAAGAAATAAAGTCCTAAGTATTTGCAGACTCCATGGTGGAGTGGGCTTATTCAACAGGTCAACAGTTTGCTAGTTAACCCAATGTTGGAACATTGGTCATATAGATGCATTTATGTTTTTGCTGCTGTAACTTGCTAAAGATGAGCCAGTACTATTGGGAGAGTGCAGTTTACAGAGGTGCTGAATTCCAAATTATAGCATCCCTTGAATGTGGGGAAAAGATAACTCATTACTATCTATAAAATTAGAGATGCTGACATCTACAAGATCCATAACAAAATGGAATTCTAAATAAGATTTTTTTAATGGAAAGCATTGTATTATGGCAAACAAATCCATGCAGGGATTATTTTGGCAATAAGGGAAAACTTTAACTTGTTAATTATGATAAAATTAAGAATATCATTCATTTTATGTGTTCATAAACCCACTAGCCTCCAGCAATTATTTTCATGTTTGTGTGTTTCCTGTACTAGATAGATAATAAAGAGTTATTATAATGGATATATTATTTTATAGTCTGCTTTTTTGTTTCCAAGTCTTCCTAATATCATTTTAGTATATTACAGCATACTCTGTAGAAGAACAATGATTTTCTAAACAATTCTTATGTTCAGCATTTGGGTAATTTCTATTATGTTAGATATCATAGTTGGTGATACAAAGAAAAACTGTATTATGGTTTTTGTTTTGTTCCTGCTTTTGCTTTGCTGAAATGATTTCCTTAATATAAATGTATAGACATGGAGGTACAATAAAAGGGTCTGAGCTTTGCTCCATAGGGCCAAATTGTTTTTAGAATGTTGCACCGTGAATGTCAGTAATGTGATGGGCAAACATTGCACAACCTACTTGAAAATTTCTAGCTACATACCTTTTAAAACATACAAAATGAGGGTTGCTGGAGGGTAGGTGGAGGGGTAGGGTAGGTGGGAAGGTAGGCAGGCAGGTGGAGGGGATGAGGTAATTGGATGATAGGCATTAAGGAGGGCATGCGGTGTGATAAGAACTGGGTGTTGTAGGCAACTGATTAATTTTTTAACTTTACACCTGAAACTATGTATTATATGTTGGCTAATTGAATTTAAATTAAAAAATTAAAAACTATGTTTATAAATCTGGAAATGAACTGTTAAAGAGCAGAATTATATAGCAGTAATAATTGAGAGAAGTACTTCCCATTTACCTGAATAGTTTTGAAAGCTTAAGAAGCACAAGGAATTGATCCATGTAGTGATTAATTCTGAGTTCAAGATTTTTTCTCTTTGAAAATCTATGAATAAATAGTAATCTTCCCAACACATGAACAAATGAAAAACAAGGCAGAATAATTCACAAATGTGTATTATCTTCAATCTTAGAAAATGTATCTTCTCTGTAGAAGTGAAAATATTAATTTGAGGGTGAAATTAAATCAGTTATTAGATGAATCATATTAACAGCTCACCCTTTACCTAGAGAGCCAGCTTCATGCTATAAGAACCTGTAGGGTTTTTTTTTTTTTTTTTTTTTTTTTTGGTTTGCTTTTTAAAAGATTTTATTTATTTATTATTTAAGAGAGAGAGAGAGCACAAGATGGGTGAGGGGCAAAGGGAGAAACAGGCTCTCCACTGAGCAGAGAGCCTGATGCTGGCTTGATCCCAGGACTGAGCCCCCCAGGCTCCCTGAATCTGTATGGCTTTAAAGCTGGTTTTCTGGGGGATCTGGGTGGCTCAGTCAGTTGAGTGTCTACTTTTGGCTCAGCTCATGATCCCAGAGTCCTGAGATCCAGCTCCACATCAGGTTCCCTGCTCAGTGGGGAGTTTGCTTCTCCCTCGCCTTCTGCCCCTCCTCCTGCTCCTTCTTGCTCTCTCTATAAATAAAATCTTAAAAAAAAAAAAAGCCAGTTTCTTGCCATTTCTCTATGTGCTTTGTGTGCCTTGCCCCAGAATGTCATGCTTGTTGCTGTGTTCAACCTTCTGAGTTTCTTCACGTGGGCTAAGGGTCCTTAACACCAGCAAGCATTTAGCTCATATACCTTAAAAGGAATGGATGGATTTTTAGGGAACTGTTATTAAGTTAAATGGGAGTTTGGGTTATTTAAACAAAGTTCTTTTGCTTTTGTCACCAGCTAAGATATTGGAAGGAGACATGCAAAGACTGGGAAAGACAGTAAGAATCTGGTTTCTCCAACATAAGTAGAACCCCCTCTCCCCATATCCTCTCCAATCCCAGGAGAACTGAGCACAGACAATCAAAATCTTTTTTTTTTTTTTTTTTTTTTTTTTTTGTCTTTCTCTTGTGATGTTTAAGTGACATCTTTCAGGAAAGGCTGCCTTCAATAGGAACACAAACGGTGCCTGGTGAACTTACTAAGTTTTGCTTATTTTGACAGGGTGCACGTGGGGAATTCGGTGAACAGGGTTACCA
This sequence comes from Spilogale gracilis, assembly GCA_004023965.1. Taxonomy (NCBI): domain Eukaryota; kingdom Metazoa; phylum Chordata; class Mammalia; order Carnivora; family Mephitidae; genus Spilogale; species Spilogale gracilis. The sequence goes on along the minus strand of PITA01033620.1, from coordinate 5,101 downwards.
AGGAGAGCTTGGATACCCAGGCTCACAGGTTGTATCAGTAAACTTGTTTTTAGTGCTAAAGGATATTTGTTTGAAATTATCACTTAGATTCTTGGATAGGTATTTAACATATATCAGAATGGCCTTGTGATCTCTTTTCCAGGGCCTTCCACAACAAATTGTATAGTCTCTCTCCTGGGCAAGTTAAACTCCAATAACTAATATTTAATAAGTTCTTATTATGTCTTAAATATGACCCTAAGCACTTGCATTAACTCATTTAATCCTTCAACGGAGGGTTGTTATCCTTATTTTATGGAGAGAAATGGAGGGGGGGATGGAGAAGTTAGGTAAATTGGCCAAGCTCACACAACTAGTGAATGATAAAGATGGGATTCAAACTCAGGCAGGCTGCTCATAAAATCTATGCTCTTAATTACTGCCTCTGAAGCTGCGCATTCAAAGTACTCAAATTTGGCACGAAAAATTAAACAAAGTTTGAGTATCTGTTATACATAGGGCAATTTGTTAATAGGCAGGGGATGTTCAGAACATTAAGGCAAGGAAGGGTCTTGCCCTCAAGTGGGGTGTTTTAAACTATTCAGTGATAATTGGAAATTTGAACTTCCAACCAGTTCTTTTGGAATATTCTAAGCATAACCCAAATCTGTCGTTCTGTAAATCCTTCTGGAACATGTCCTACATCTTTCCCTTAAAGGCCAAATTGTTTCCAAGTATCAAATGGAAGAACTTCAAAACAACAACTTTTACTAACACATTGAATCATTCTCCAAAACTTTAAAAATTCTATGAGCATCAGGCAATAATTTTGGAAGATTTCTGTTGTTTTTCGACTTGACATAGGTATGAAAGAATAAAATGGGTGATCGAAGTGTAATTAGAGAATGATAGAAAATAATGTTTGAACATAGGTGGAAACAACCGAGAAATGGATTTTTGCCTTTTTCTTGATCACTGGCTTAATTCAAATTTGGACCCCCTGCCACTGTGGCGTCGTGGTTTTCTCTTTTATATTCACTATATCATACCGCTGAGTGCAAGGGGAACAAGATGTGTTGTGAACCATGAGCCAGATAATCAGTTAAACCTCTCCTTAATTTCATCTCCCACTGGGATGCGGGTATGATGCTCTATTTAAATGGGTGATTATAATGCCTCACGCAGGAGTATAGAAGCCATGATCCGTGCTTTTAATAGGAAAGCATTTCTCAGACAACCTGGAGAAAAATTAGTGTTGAAATCAGTAAAGTTAAATAGATTGGGGAGAAAATGAGTACCTCCCCAGCAATGCGCCCAGTGAGATTAGGCTATGGTCCTACTGTGAACAGACACATGTATTATTGGTTCTTGACAAAAACAAAATGCACTCTCTGGTCCTCAGCCTTTGTATGTATAAAGAAAAGGTTGAATTTTCAAAGGAGAGCAGTATCTTAGCAGCCCTTCTCATTCCCCTTTTAGGACTTAAAATTAGTGGGGCATATTAAAATATAAAAAGCAGTGTTCTGAGATTTTAGGGCTCCTTAGATTCACCTGCAGAGGGTTACAAGTAGAAATGCTCAAGGCTCACATCTGGTGCTTCCAGTAGAATGAGCTCTTGCAGATGCTGCTGAGTTGAGTGTGATAAAAATGCTAGCGATGGGTCAGGGCACCCTGATTTGTGCTCCCATCATTGACCAGGGTGACTTTGGGGTTACATGAGAAATAAATAGCTCCATAAACATTGGTTGAACTTTAATTTCATCTTTGGACTAGGGACTGAGAGGAAGGCAAGGACCACCAGGAAATTCTGGACAAAGAGGCTTACCAGGTGCTGAGGTAAGTTGGAAACACTAAAAGCTATAGCAGAGCTGCCCATTAACAATGGCCATAGCGTTCAGACACCTGAGTGTTCTTGACAAATAACATAAAGCTACACTGTTTGCTCTGTGATTGGTGGGTAGCAGGGGTTTCTAGAAATAGCTAATTGGATTTCTGGGTGTACCCATTTCTCCTCTAGGTACGTTGTGGGAATATAGTGATCAACGAGATTGGGTTGGAGCCCCAAGGATGTTTAACACAAGCTCATAGTACCTTACCTATAGTGTGAGAAAAAATAGAACTGTAAAAGGGGTGTAAAAGACTAAGTGACTGCTTATAAACATAAAAGGAAGCATTACCATCCCAATTTTATACATGAGGAGACCAAGGCTCAAAGGGATTAAGAATGATTTGTCATCTGGATAGGAAGTGACCAGAGTGGCTCCCAGCTTGGTTCCTTCTGGCGCCTCTTCTACTCCTGACCCAGGATCCCAGTGGTTCATAGAAGGGTCAGACCTCATTGAGACAGGTGATCAGGAGTAGTTTCCTAATGGTGGGAGCATCTGACATAGCTTCAACACTGAGCAGCATGATTTAAGTTAGGGATAAGCACCTTGATCAGGAGTTTCAGACGAACAGCTCCAGGATGGCCTATGTCCTAGTTCTGTTCTTACTCTCTCAAGCAGGAAGAGTCTAGTCCTATAAACCAATTGTATTGTTTTTATTTTCATTTGATAATATTTTCTGTTTGGAGTGGGTGTAGGTCCAGGTGTTTGTCTTCTTGATCTCCTAATCAAATAGTGTTTTTCCTGTAGCAGGCCGATCATTGCTCAGGGCTCAGTACTTGGTAGATGTAACCTCTTGCCCAGAATGCCTCCCCCTCCTCGCTCCCCCCCACCCCAGCCCAGAGGTTAAATGTGCATAGGAAGCATTTTGTCTGTTGAAGGATACAATTAATTGTATAAAACATTAAAGGTGACTTGTGTATGTGTTACCAGTTCCAGACCATTTCAATAATAACAAGAGAGTAAGAGAGTTAACTGTGGCCCTTGAGGTGATTTTAGTCCTGCTCTTATTGCAGGGGATTCCTGGACCTCCCGGCTCATTTGGTTCCAAAGGGAAAGCTGGAAAGACAGGAATGAAGGTAAATGTCAAAGAACACATCTTTTTTTTTATTGCAACTTGGGTTTTCTGATGCAAATCTTTCCTTACGTGATCATTTCCAGCAGGAGTTTCTGATATGGTTAATGGTGGTATTGACTGGCCATTACCTTATAGATGGATGGACTGATACAGAGAAGGGAAGACATATAGACTGACATAGAGAAAGATGGATGGATAGATGGCCACCTATACCAGTAGGCAAAGACTTACCAATAAAAAGATACATATAGGCATGCACTACAAATACAGATTCTCACATTCATACCTAGAAAAGCCAGAATAATATAAAATTCTGTTCCTGGTGCCTCATGCCTGGCTTTGCTAATTTTCAGTGCCAAAATCTCTACTCCATTTGTTATTATCTGTGTGTAACAAAGTCTAGAGGAAGATGCTTACCTTGGACTATATGGCGATGCCAATAAGACCTGAAAAGGGTGACTGTAGAATCTCTAAGGAAAATGGCATAAGATTTCGTGAACTCACAGGAGAAAATTAACTTCATGTTTACATTTTATTGTAAAAGGGTGAAGCTGGTGATGCAGGGCCCACAGGCCCACGGGGTCCACAAGGACTAAGAGGGCGACCTGTAAGTCTGCTTTCCCTGTTTTGGACTCTTGATTCAATTTCTTGTTTGTTATTTGTTCTTGTTTCACACCAAATTCTCATATTTTTGATGAATATTTGAGACACAAATATGATTTGATCCCCATAGCTGTTGTGGATCTAAAGAGTCAAAGGTTCTCAAACTATTCCTATAAATAAAGAACCTACAGTCGTCTTGGGATTTATTTTGCCTTCTCCCATGCTATGGAAGAGGGATGTGCCAGTGAGCCTCTTCAATTTGACAACGCTTTTTTACAAGCATGTGAGACTTTTTGGAATACATACAGGTTTTACAAAACATTTTTTTCCAGGGAAACAAATAAGATAGGCAATCAGAATTGCAAACATTTAAGTGCATGGGCTCAATTACCCAGAGCATAGAAATAACCTTTGGAGACCAAGGATCATTAGAGGTTTACTTCAGTAGGTAATACTCCCAGAGACAGGGCTATGCATTTATACCTTCCTTAGTCATTTCTTTAAACATGAGAGCAAGTTACTTATTTTATGGCTATTTTCAAGTCACTATTTTATAGGGAAGAGCTTTGTGATATGGAAAAATGTTGTCTTTCCTGCAGCTCCTATTTATTGCTGAAATTTCTTTTATCAATGGTGGGCAAAACCTGCTGTTGTTTTGCACTCAGCCCTGAAATTGCATTTGTTAGCCCGAGGAGGAAAGAAAAGCAGACTGAAAAACTTAAACGTGCAAAGGGAAAGAATAAACATGGGTACTGTCAAATGGAATCTGGGACAAGTAGTGTTCTGCTCACTCAATCTAGATGATGAAGATAACACTGTTGAACTTTGTGAGAATATCCTGATTTAAAATAATGCAAAGTTTGTTCCTACTGATCTCTCCCTGGGCAAAGCTGGGGAGCAATGCCTTTCTAGAAAGTGTCTTTTCAGGAAAGTCAGAGGCAGATATCTCCCAAATAGACAGTTTGGGTCTCTGTAGATACCTGAAGCTCTAAGTGTCCTTCAGCAGAAAGAAGATGGAATAACAGCAAATGAATGTCATTTGCATCTTTTTTGTCCCCCAGTAATTCATCGTGGGCAATCTTCTTTATCTTATTCTTTTTCATTTTCTAACATTTCAAACTTTCCTCTTGAGGCCATGAGAGTGAACTTTGTGGCTTTAAATTTGAAATTGTCCTTTGCAGTTGACTACTTGGTTTAGGTGCTATTCTTGTCCCTTCAGCAAAAAGCACCTAAAGGTTCTGAATTCAGTCCTTAATATAGAAAGTGCACTGTGTACAGATACTAAGCTCCCAGTACAATATTCATCATTGTTAGCATCACCATCACCTCCAAATTGACCATTACTGCCTCCACCAACAATTCCATCACTGTAACCAAAATCACCATCATCACCACTGCTACCATCACCTCTGCCATCACTGTCTTCACCATCATCACCTCTACCACCACCACCAGCACCGCCACCATCCCCTCCACCACCAGCACTGCCACCATCAGCACTGCCACCACCATCACCTCCTCCATCACCTCCACCACCACCACCACCACCACCACCACC
>PITA01033619.1:0-12526 GCA_004023965.1 Spilogale gracilis | reverse complement strand
ATGCATCCATTTGACAGACCTGTAGCAGTTCCTGTCTGCTGCTAAGGTTCCCACTAGAGATGCAAGAAAAAAGTGTCCTTGCGCTTTCTGTCTGTCTCATTGTGGCAGTCAAGATTGAATGGGGAGTACAGGCTAAAACTGTGCCACTCAGAAGTAAACCTTGTCAACAGTGAGGATCTTTTTTACTCCATAGTATCTATCCACAATGCAAGTTTATGAGAAATGTTGGAAAACACTTTCCCATACCCTTGCCTTCTGATTACTCTTTTAAAAGCTTTAAGGGTTAAAAGTAAAGGCAAGCTAGTGCCTCATCTGGTCCTATGACAAGGAACGCAGGGCAAATCCAGTGATTGTCAACCTGGAATTTGCCCTAGAGATTTCAGAGTTCCTAACAGAACCTGAGATGCGTTAAGGTTGATAGTGCCCCCTGGTGATGAGTGGAAGCAAAACCAAATAGTGGAACCTAGTCCTAAAGCTGGTGGCAATTTTAAGCATTCTGATCTGATGTTAAAATAGAAAAAGTACCGGTTGCTGATCCGGGAGGCCACTTGGCCCTCTGAAACCTTAGTGGGGAAAGAATTGGAGCAGTGGTCAGCGCTACGAACATGATCACGTGATTGTGTGAGGTAGCTGTGAAAAAGACTAGAAGAGTAGGAAATGCAGAGGCTTTGCGGGAAGTTAAAAGTCCAGATTAGTCCAGCCTAAGTGCTTGCTTTCAGTCTAGTTACTCCCAGTTAGAGTCTGGTTGAGATATTTGGTGTGAGAGTAACAGGTGATGTGTACTTTGTGGGCATGTCATTTTATGTCCTTGTTAAGCCTGGTACAAGTTTGTTCCTAGTGCCCTTTAAGCCCTAGGCTTTGTTACGTGTGGAGAAAAGTCGTGAAAGGACTTTGATGGTGTTGTCTGGGGTGGCCTTTGTAATGTGATTTGAATAAGCAAAGAAATAGGCTCTGTGGATAACTGGGGGCAGAACAGTCCAGGCAAAGGTAGTAAACGCAGAGTCTGAAGTGGAGTGTGTGGACATGTTACGGGGAAAAAGTGGCTGGTTTGCTGGACCCACAGTGACAAGAAGGAAAGGGTTAAGGCATAGAAGAGTCATGCGGGAAGGCCACAGGGTTTTGAGCAGAAGGGTGACGTGATCTGACCTAATGAACTGTATAGCTGTTTTGAATACTTGTCCTCAAAATACCACCTTTCTGTGTTTTACCAGCTCTACCACTCTGGGTAGAGTGATTTTATTGTCCTGTGCTTTAGATGAGGTCATGTGCAAATAGCATGAGAATAAACTAGAACAGCTATACGTGTAATTTCCTTTTTTAAAAAAGACTATTTGACAGATGGTGAGAGAGGGAACACAAGCAAGGGGAGTAGGAGAGGGAGAATCCGGCCTGCGGAGCAGGGAGCCCAATGCGGGGCTCCATCCCAGGACCCTGGCATCATGACCTGAGCCAAAGGCAGATACTTAAATGACTGAGCCACCCAGGCTCCTCTTTACTTTTACTTTCTTTAAAGATTTTTCTTTCTTTTTTTTTTGACAGATCACAAGTAGGCAGAGAGAGAGGAGGAAGCAGGCTCTCCTGAGCAGAGAGCCCCATGTGGGCCTCGATCCCAGGACCCTGAGATCATGACCTGAGCCGAAGGCAGAGGCTTTAACCCACTGAGCCACCCAGGCGCCCTCCCCTTTTTCTTAAGTATATTTAGAAGTCTTCCCTCAAGAACTGCCAATTTATCTTTTAGGTCAAATAGCCAAACTAACCCTTGGGGGTGGGAGATTGGCAAGTAAAAGGAAGAAGATTCCTACCCATGAAATTTAAAACATAAACTCCTCTATTGACTACCTTGAGGTGGAGGAAGGTGTATCAACAGATAGCAAGTATAAAATTGGACGCTAAGTAAACTTCCCTTGGTGGGTTGCAGTCCATGTTTCTCCCCATCACTCTCCTGGCATTCCAGCCTTCCAGAAGTGTCCTCAGTCAAATCCACGTGAGGGCAATCCACATTGATGGGTTTTGTCAAGTGGAACGCAGGCTGGGTGTCCCTATCCTTGGTGACTGCCATCCTACCAGTAGGACAGCAAATACCAACTGCTGGCATCTATTAAAAGCAAAAGTGATTAAGCTTTTGAAAACAGGTTAATATGCAAACTTACACTCTGCTCAACAAAAGAGGAGGGCTGTGTGTGAAAAGTGAGACTGCTGATTTTAGCATCCCAAGAGCAAGGCGGAGGCTTCCTTTTCTAAGGCAGTTATTAAACCCTCTGGTTTATGGGGTTTTGAGAGTTGTGCAAAACTCCCAACTATGGCGTAGCTTCCTCTATCACTAGCCTGTGGTCTTTGCAGAGTATTTTCTAACCCCTGCGGTTGCCTGCATCTAAAGCCTCTTCCTAAACCTGCATTTAACCTAGTGCCCTAATCACATCTGCTTCTGCTTCATAGCCTTTCGTGGTTTTCTCAGCCCAAATGCTTTTCTCTGGATAGCCCATGGCTTGCTCTGACAACCAAGTCTGCTCAAAGCCATTTGGTCAAAATCAGAGAAGGCTTTTAACCACACCACTGAAACATATACTCCCACCACCCAACATCCTTCTTTGCTTCTGTTCTCCGTGATGCCTCTCACCATCTAATGTACTATGATTTTACTTGCTTACTGGCTTATCTGTGTCCATGCCACACAAGCTCCAAAAGGCTCACCTCTGAGGCTCAGTGCTGTATCCCGGATGCTCAGAAAGGAGCCTGGAGCTTAGAACGTAGGTGCTTGAGCTGTGTTGATCACAGGATTAAAGAAATGGTGGGAAATCATACACTGCCGAGTTTGCCATGGATATACTTCTGGAAAACATTTCATATCCCCATCTAAACTACTGGACTGCCCCCTCCCTACTTAAGATGCCAATCACACGTCCAGGTGCTGATGCTTCTAGAAATTGGAGATTCCCACACCCCCTCCTCGAGCTGGATTAATTTGCTAGAGCAACTCACAGAAAACATTTTACTTACTAGATGACCAGTTTGCCATGAAAGGATAGGACTCAGAAACAGACAGATGGAAGAAATGCACAAGGCAAGGTATGGGGGGCGTAGTACAGAGCTCCCCTACCCTCTCCAAGCTTGTCGCCCTCCCAGCACGTACCTGTGTTCCCAACGTAGGAGTTCCCCAAACCCAGTCCTTTTGAATTTTTACAGAGGCTTCAATTCCTAGGCAGGCTTGATTAAATCATTGACAATTTGGTGATTGGCTAGGTTCAACCTCCAGCCCTTCTCCTCCAGGAAGGAGGGGGGTTAGACTGAGAGTTCCAACCCTTTAATCTTTTTGGCTCCACTGGCAATCAGCCTTCATGTTTTGGGGCTTTTCAAAAGTCATCTCAAAACAAATGACACCTTTTATTGCTCTCATCACAGGAAACCCCAAAGGTTTTAGGACCTCTGCCAGAAACAGGAACAAAGACCAAATATATATGTCTTAATGTAAATCACAACATTGGAATGTAAATTTTCTTTTCGAAACTTGAAGTGTTCCAGGAATCCATTGGACCAACTTTGTTTTCTTGAAGAGCTTCCTCATGGAGGACTTCGCCATCTTGCTGCCCTCTGGTCACATGGAGCTTCTCTCCTCAGGCTGGAATTCACCTCACTACTTACCTAAATCCCAAATTTCCTTTCTGTCTTGGTGAAGCAGCTCTCTAATAGCTTACTGAGAAGTTAAATTTTTTTTTTAGCCTTGTGTGAAATGTCCTTATTCTCCTTTTGCACATAATTGATAATTTGGCTAAGTATGGACTTCTAGATTAGGAATAATTACCTGTCAAATTTGGACACTGTCCAAAAACCCATTCTCTTCTAGCTTCCACTTGTTATTGAGAAGTTTGCTATTCTAATTGTCAGTTCTTTGCATGGTGACGTGATTTTTTTTTTTCCCCTTTCTGAAAGTTTTTAGAATCTTCTTTTTTCCTGATGTTCTGATAATTCATAATGCTGTTCTTTGGTATTGAGTCTTTAAACATTTCCTGTGAGACATTTGGTGAGTCATTTCAACTTGGAAACAGGGTTTTCATTTCTTGGAAATTTTCTTGAAATGTCTGTATACATATATACACACTTATGTGTTTTTCTTCCATCTTCTCAGTTCTTGCTTTCTGGATTTCCTGTTAGTCAGATGTTGGGTCTCAGGAGCCTGCTTCCGAGGGTGATCTTCAGTGCAACCTGGGCACCACGCAGCTACTGCCACCACCAAGGAGGCCAGTTCATATACAAGGCGTCAGGCCTGCCTGCAGGTCTTGTCCGCTCCCCTCTGCTGCTACGTCATGACTGGAGGGCGAATAGCCCACCTTGTTAGCATAGGGCCCTGTGTTGAGGGGCTGCCAGTAACCCGGGGAGAGTTGGGCTTCGTGGGTTAGGGAAAATCAGGATACTTTCTTCCTATTTGTGCCACGCTTTATAGCTTGAAACACATTTTTATATAATTTGTTTCACTTAACGTGGATCCCAATCCTGTGTTTCCTTGCTGCCCTCCACGGAGTAGTGAGCCTGGCCTCTGGCCAACTGGAGACCTGAGGAATAGTCATGAGTCCCCAAGTGGGTAACCTGCTTCCTCCATTTAAAAGACCATTTTTGTGGGGCGCCTGGGTGGCTTAGTCGTTACGCATCTGCCTTGGGCTCAGGTCATGATCCCGCAATCCCGGGATTGAGCCCCACCTTGGGCTCTCTGCTCAGAGGGAAGCCTGCTTCCTCTCTCACTCCCCCTGCTTGTGTTCCCTCTCTGGCTGTGTTTCTCTCTGTCAAATAAATAAAATCTTAAAAACAAAAGAGAGAGAGAGAGAGACACCACTTTCGGTGTGTTTCTCCCTATTTCTCGACGTGTCCGCCCTGTCCCAGCAGGCCGTGTACACTGTGTCAGGCTCTCCGGCGGGAGGCCCAGAAGGAGGGTGTGTGTTCTGTAACAGCATGCTGCGTTGTTAGGCACGAGGCCCAGCTCTGTCACCCACCCCATATGGGAGTTAGTAAACGGTGACATTTCCCTGCGCTGTCTTGTAACATTAGACTTTTCCTTTTCTTTCTTAGACTTCTTTACAACATTTCCCTTATGTATAAATAACTTCTTGTAAAAATGTGAAAGTGGGGCGCCTGGGTGGCTCAGTTGGTGAAGCGACTGCCTTCGGCTCAGGTCATGATCCTGGAGACCCGGGATTGAGCCCCACATCGGGCTCCCTGCTCGGCGGGAAGCCTGCTTCTCCCTCCCTCGCTCCCGCTGCTTGTGTTCCCTCTCTGGCTGTCTTTCTCTCTGTCAAATAAATAAATAAATAAAATCTTTTTAAAAAATGTGAAAGTAGCTATAAGCTCCCAGGTTACAGGAGGTTAACAAGAAAAGCTTCCACTTTGCCCTGTCCTTCCCTCCATTATTTTGTTCTTCATTTATTTAATAGTAGCCTAGACTTAAATGAGTATACTACAAGGTTCTGGGAGGACTCTAGAAGTCTGAAACCAAGAGTGCTGTCGCTAATTGCCGCCCTAAATCTCCTTCCGATGCCTGCTCACACTCCTTCCACGCCTCTGTCTGGGCAAACCACGAGTTTCTTAATAGTCAACTTTTTTTTTTAAGATTTTATTTATTTATTTGACTGACAGCACAACCAGGTGGAGTGGCAGGCATAGGGAGAGGGAGAAGCAGGCTCCCCCAAGAGCAGGGGGAGCCTGATGTGGGTAATAGCCAACTTTTAAGTACTGCGATTATCTGCTCTCTTTTCCCCGATAACCTAACGATAACTCCCAGAAAAATATTGCCTTGTATTGTTCTGACTCTAGTTTGCAGTTCTGCCCAAACTATCTGTAGTAAAAGGATGATTTTCTTTACATTTTAACCTGTGGTGGACTGGCAACTTTCGTAAACTACAATAAAGATGAATTACTAGAGAAATGAACTAGGAAATCTAAAGGAAAAACACTCCTGTGTGTCAGTTTACATACTCATCACTTTCACTTCCCAGTCACCAAATGGGTGGAGGTTTTTCCAGTCGCCAAGCAAGTCTGTGGCACAGCTGCGTGTCCTACAATTTAACCCAATTCTGACACTATCTCCCACGAGACAGCATCCGGTTCCACAGGTAAAGGAATCAGTCCTGCTGGACTGCCCCCCCCCCCCCACTTCAGGTGACCTGTGCTCGAAATTGAAGATTCCCATGCCCCCTCCTCGGGTTGGGTTAAATTGCTAGAGTACTCGTGGACCTCAGGAAAACACTTTACTTACTAGATGACCAGTTTGCCATAAGAGGATAGGACTCAGGAATAGCCAGATGGGAGAGGGGGGCTGATACAGAGCTCCCATACCCTCTCCAATTTTGTCCTGTTCTGAGCTCGTAGATGGGGTCCCAACCCGGAAGCTCTCCAGAACTGGAGGCTTCATTACAGAAGCCTCATGAACTAAATCATTGCCCACTGGTAACTGAACTCAACCTCCAGCCCCTCACCCCTCCCAGGGCAGATATGGGACTGAAAACTTTCCAACACTTTAATCACGTGATTGAATCCCCTGGCAACCAGGCCCTATACTGTGGGAGTTTCCAAAAGTCACTCCATTCACATAAATCAGATGCCTTTGAAGAGGACTAGTTAGAAATACAAAAAACACACATTTCCTTTTATCTTCTGGAGCTGTTTCAGGAGCTGGGAACAAAAGAGGCCCTTATAGTTCCTATCGCTTAGGAAATTATAAAGGTTTATTTTTTTTTTTTAAGATTTTACTTATTTATTTGTCAGAGAGAGAGAGCACAAGCAGAGGGAACTGGCAGGCCGAGGGAGAAGCAGGCTCCTCACCAAGCAAGGAGCCAGAATCGGGACTCAATCCAAGGTCCCCAGGACCATGACCCCAGCCGAAGGCAACGCCTAACCCACTGAGTCACCCAGGCGTCAGGGAACCCAGATGAAGACAGAAATATCTACTTTGTTAGGTTTTATTTATTTAAATAATCTCTACACCCAACATGGGGATCGAAGAAGACTCAAGAGATCAAGTCACGGGGCGCCTGGGTGGCTCGGTTGGTTGAGCAACTGCTTTCGGCTCAGGTCATGATCCCGAAACCCGGGATCGAGTCCCACATCGGGCTCCCTGCTTGGCGGGAAGCCTGCTTCTCCCTCTTCTCACTCCCCTGCTTGTGTTCCCTCTCTGGCTGTGTTTCTCTCTGTCAAATAAATAAAATCTTAAAAAAAAATAAAAAAAAATATTAAACTTGAAAGCCCCATCTTCGACTCAGTATTCCTGATTCCACTTGATGCTTTTTTCCCCTAGATAATCCACCATCTTCTAGAGTGTGATACAATTTACTCATTACATTTATTTTTGTTGCTGTTTCCTCTTACTAAAATATAAGCACTAGGAAGGTTGGGATTTTGTTCATTAAAGTACCCCAAGTCTAAATAAAAGAGGTCCTCCGAACAGTAGGGACAAATATCAGTTGGTTGAATTAACGAACTGCTACAGAGGGGTCAAAGATAATGAAAACTTAGACAAAAAAAGCCCCCGTGGTCCATCAGCTCTAATCCTGCCCGACTCGAGCCTGACTCGAGGTTTGATCCCAGGACTTGATCCTGGGACTCTGGGATCATGACCTGAGCCGAAGGCAGCCGCTTAATGACTGAGCCACCCAGGCACCCCAAAAGGCCTTTTTAAAAATGCAAGCCTTCCCAGTAGGTTACCACATTAACAAATGATACATCATTAACATTACAGCCCTTGATGGTTTCTGGTAGTTGACATGAAATGCTCGACTTCCTCAACCCAGCTTTTCCTAGCTTGTCCCTTCCCGAACCCCAGGTAGCCCCCCACATGCCCTCCACTTGCCTGCATCCAATTCCTTCTGTCTCCTGGAATGCTCTCTCTTCCATCCTCTACTTGGCTGACCAAACATCCCCCCAACCCCCAACCCATCTGAAAGATCCAGGTCAATGTCAGTCCCCAGAGTCCTCCTCAGTCAGAACATACCACCACACCCCCACATGCACACTGAAGAGCTTTGATGAAACTGCTGTTTCCAAACACTCAGCACATTGTTTTCAATTGTAATGGAGAATTCTGGGTTCATCTCCAATTCGAATCAAGATAGACATCTTTGGTAGATTATCTATTTTGATTCATCTATTCTACCAGTTCTAATCCCAGTCAGAGTTGGATAACCTTCGCTGAGAGGCCCCGTTAAGTCAGAGAGAAGCAGGCTGTACTCAAGTGTGCCACTGGGGCGCGGCAGCAAATTCAGAGAGCTGCAGGCACTGATGGTCAGAGGTCTGAGGGGAGCAGGCTGTGGAAAGGCTCTGGCAAAATGGAGAGCACGTGCCCTGGTTGAAAAGGGTTTTTACCACCTACCTCCAGTAGACTGTGATCCCCAGGGCATGAGAGCCCAATACTGTCAAGTCTTCTGATTTGTCAAGAACACCTAGGAATCTTTTCTTGCACAGGCTCCTTCCGAGGTCCACATATTTTTGTTTGTTGGTTTTTTTCCTTTTTTTTTTTTTTTTAAAGATTTTATTTTTAAGTAATCTTTGTACCCAGCATGGGTCTTGAATTTACAACCCTGAGATCAAGAGTCGCGTGCTCTACCGACCAAGCCAGCCAGGCACCCTCTAAGGTCCAACTGTTTTTATAAAATTTGCAAAAATAAGATCAGACTGCTGTCTCTTTCCACTTTGATTTCCTGTCACTCTCCTTAAACTGGATGGCACCGGAGTGACTATAGACATTTTTAGAATCCAAGAACAGTAGAGGGAAGCTGACTCGGGGATACATATGGTGTGTGTTTAGTGGGATGCTGGCATAGGGATAACTTCCCGAAATTCTTTAGCACCCACTGCGCAATTCACCTGGAATTGTGATATGTGAAAAGGCAGAGGTGATGTGCTATAACCTTTGAGTGCCCAACATCAGAATATGTAGGTGGTAGAGAAGAAACAAGGTATAAAATGAACGGAGGCAGAAGCGAGTCTATGGAAAATTCATCCACTCCTCAGATGAATACATCTCTTTGTAAAATTATGTTACAAAGCCATTTTGTACCAAGAGTGGCATGAGAGTCCAGCACTGACAGATCCTTTCCTTTTTCTCAAGAGTAATCAGATGGCCCATATATTTTTGTAAATATCTGCAGAATGAAGAGGTGGCCAGTGAAAATATATTTTTTGCCATATATATGCATATATCGCAACAAAATACACTGGGAAGATACTGAAATTGGTAGGCAATTAATAAAAATATGTTATTTTTCTTTCTTTTTTTTTTTTAAGATTTTATTTATTTATTTGACACAGAGAAACACAGCGAGAGAGGGAACACAAGCAGAGGGACTGAGGGAGAAGCAGGCTTCCTGCTGAGCAGGAAGCCTGATGTGGGGCTTGATCCCAGGTCTCCAGGATCATGACCCGAGCCGAAGGCAGTTGCCCAACCAACTGAGCCACCCAGGCACCCCAATATGTTATTTTTCTAAATATCTGTCAGCTTTTTAATTTTTTATTTTTTAAAAGATGTTATTTATTTATTTGTTGTTGTTATTTATTTATTTAGAGAGAGCGTGCATGAGGGCAGGAAGAGGGCACAGGGAGAGAGAGAGAGAATCTCAAGCAGACTCTCCTGAGACCAGAGCCGACACAGAGCTCAAGGCAAGGCTGCATCTTACAACCCTGAGATCATGACCTGAGCCAAAATCAAGAGTCAGACGCTTAATTGACTGCACCACCCAGGCGCCCCATCAGCTTTTAAAAATGAGAATATTTTAAATGTATTTTTCATTCTAAATCATGGATGTTTAGGCTTTCTACCCCCCTATGGCCCTCTGTGGCAGTCTGGTGAAGCCTATGAACCTCTTCCCAAAATAATGTTTTTAACACCCAAAGAACAAATAATCAAATCCAGAAATGGGCAGACAACATGAACGGGCATTTCTGCAAAGAAGACATCCAAATGGCCAGCAGACACATTAAAAAGTGCTCAACGTTTTTGTAATTCAGGGAAATACAAACCAAACCACAATGAGATACCACCTCACATCAGCCAGAATGGCTAAAATTAACCAGTCAGAAAATGAGAGGTGTTGGTGAGGATGTGGAGAAAGAGGAACCCTCCCACATGGTTGGTGGGAATGCAAGCTGGTGCAGCCACTCTGGAGAACAGTATGCAGTTTTCCCAAAAAGTTGAAAGCAGCTATCCTATGACCTAGGAATTACACTACTAGGTATTTACCCAAAGGATACAAATGTAGTGATCCAAAGGGGCACGTGCACCCCAATGTTTATAGCAGCAATGTCCACAATAGACAAACTATGGCAAGAGCCCAGATGCCCAACAACAGATGAATGGATAAAGAAGAAGTGAGAGAGATATATGAAATGGAATATTACACAGACATCAAAAATGAAATATTGCCATTTGCAATGATGTGGATGGAACTAGAGGGTATTATGCTGACTGAAATAAGTCAATCACAGAAAGATAATTATCTCACTGATCTCACTGATATGTGGAATTTAAGAAACAAGGCAGAGGATCATAGAAGAGAGGAAAAAATAAAACAAGACAAAACCAGAAAGAGAGACAAACCATAAGAGACTCTTAATCTTAGGAATAAACTGAGAGTTGCTGGAGGGGAGGCAGGTGGGGGCTGGGTTGGCTGGGTGGTGGACAGTGAGGAGGGTGTGTGTTGTCGTGAGTGCTGGGTTGTGTAAGACTGATGAATCACAGACCTGTACCCCTGAAACAAATAATACATTAAATGTTAATGATAAAGAAGAAATAAAAAATAATGTTTTTAAGTGTATAAAATAAAGTACAAAGTTACAAAGGACCACTGAAATACAGTTATCACAATATTAAAGACACAAATCTATAATATAGTCATGTTTGTTTCTTAGTGCATTGAATAAGAGGATTCACTGACAGGCTTAATAGTACTGAAATATTAAAGTTATGATGAGTGTAAAGTATATTCTCAGCTATCTGTACAACATTATCGTATGTACCTTCTATTAGTGACAAAGCTTTAGGTATTGTTCTTACCACTGTGGTGCATTGCCTGCATTTATAATTGGAAAAAAAATACTAATTTTCAGTGAGAGGTCAATGAAAATAAAGATGAGTTTTTTTTGTTCTAACCAAATGCATACCTCCTGGATTTTATCCATAGGAGGTGAAAAGGGGTGTTCATGAACCCCAAGGTAAGAACTCCTTAAAATCTTTACCATACGGGGCACCTGGGTGGCTCAGCTGGTTAAGCAACTGCCTTCGGCTCAGGTCATAATCCCGGAGACCCAGGATCGAGCCCCACATCTGGCTCCCTGCTCGGCGGGAAGCCTGCTTCTCCCTCTCTCACTCCCCCTGCTTGTGTTCCCTCTCTGGCTGTGTTTCTCTCTGGCAAATAAATAAAAAAATCTTAAAAAAAAATCTTCACCATAATAACTAACTTTGGAGTCATAATTCTATGCTTATTTCCTTAAGTAGGGCCTCTGCAAGTATATCAGCTTTGGGCCCTATAAAACCTGGATCTTTCTTCAAAATACACTCAAGCAATGATCACTTGTCCCCTTCTTCACAGGAACACAGCGGGGTGAGGGGGAGTCACACAGCGGGGTGAGGGGGAGTCAGGGGTTGGGGGCAAGCCGCTGCCATCTTCCACCCGTCACTCTCCCGCTGTGGGCAGAGGCCTTGGTCCCGGCTGGGTCTGTTCTGCACTCAGCCCGCCAGAGCCTTAACCACCTCAGACCCTGCATGTCACTCGTCTGTCACCCTTTCCCACAGGTTCCCCTCTCCCTGGAGGAGGCCCCCTGTGATGTGGTCCCCTCCCCTGTCATTTCATCTCCAGCACCCCTCCCCCTCACATGCCCCCCACACACTCCTGGCTTTCTGCCAGGCTCTTCCCCTGGAATCCACATGGCTATCCCCATTTCCTCAGGTCTGTGCTCTCCTGTGGAAAGGAAGGCCTTTCCTAATCAGCTGCATAAGGGAGGAACCCTGAGGGAGGAGGTATCCCTCCTGATAGGTTATACTTTTACCTGCTGCTGTTTAACTCCCTCCGTGAGCCCATTAGAAAGGCAGTTCCATGAAAACATGGACATGTGTCCCCCCCCCCCCGCCTTGAGTGTCTAGAATGCTCTCCAGTGGGCACTTCATAAATATTTGCTGAATAAACTACAAAACAAGAACTCAGATCAGAAAGGACAGTGGGCTTAAAATCTAACAAGAATGTTGACAGAAGCAAAATTTTGTCTGGAAACAAGAAATGTCAGGAAAAGGCCTAAAACTCACAATTCGGTTAATCAGATGTTCTCCCCCAGTCTCTGACTTTTGAAACAGAGTAAAAGGCCCCAAGGACCACTTGCTGGCCCAGGGGGACTTGCCCCTAGGAGGGACACATTTCAAAACCTTTGTGGGGAAAAGAAGTATGATTATGGCAATCCGTAAAAGTGTTTACCTGTCTGCTTTTGGTGCAGTGCCAAATCTTCTGGAAACATTCAGTGGGCACGGGCACTTTTGGAGGGACTTGTGGTTTGCCCCCCC
>PITA01033618.1:0-12533 GCA_004023965.1 Spilogale gracilis | reverse complement strand
TTATTTGACAGAGAGAGAGAGATCACAAGTAGGCAGAGAGGCAGGGAGAGAGAGAGGAGAAAGCAGTCTCCCTGCTGAGCAAAGAGCCTGATGCGGGCCTCGATCCCAGGACCCTGAGATCATGACCTGAGCCGAAGGCAGAGGCTTTAACCCACTGAGCCACCCAGGCGCCCTCTAGTCTGTCTTCTTTCCCCTCTCTCATCCCTCCAAATTCCATTGTTACCTAAACACTGAGACAGAGCAGCTTTCTAAAGTGCATATCTAAGCATGGTATCACTACACTACATATCTTCCATTGGATCCCCATTGCCTATAAAAGTAGAGTCATGTCCAAATTTCACAGAACCATGCCCTTGTTTCCTGCTGTCATCTCCCTTTTTGTTTATGTCCTAAGCTCCAATCTTCTTCTATGTCTGCGAACTTACTATGACTTTTCAGGTCCCTGTACCCTTGATGCTCTCCCTGCTTGGGACTCCTTTTCATCATGTATAAATGAAAATAATGTACTGCTGTCTCAAGATCCAGTTTAAGGACTCCTTGATAAAGCCTTTCTTAATGTATCTATTTAGCTTTTTTTTTTTTCTCTTTCCCCCACCCCACTGCATTCTGCACACATTGTTATAGCTCTTGTCACAATTGCAAATACTTTTTAATATTTTCTACTAGAGAGTGATAGTGGCAAGAACCTTCTAATCAGTGTCTGTCTTCAGTGGCTCCTCTTTTTGACCTTCCTTCCTCACTGTTTCCAGATGACCCCAACACCTTCGATAGTCCTTCATTGTTTATACTATAAAGTTCAGCCAGTGGGCATGGTACCCTGGGCTCTTCACTCTCTGTTCTTGGCCCGCTCCATCACCCGTGCCATGTATCCTACATTGTCATACACAGCAAGTCACTCCTCAGTGTACCATAATCGTTCATACTTCTCTTTAATTTTCCTTTTTGAAGGACTGTTTTTTCTTCCTCTCCAGATGGTGCATTCTTACTCATTTTTTGAAGGCTCACAAGACACACAAAATATCCACCTATCCTACCCTGCAGTCTTTGGTGGGCTCATCTGACTTTTGTCTTTCTACTTCCAGAAGAGCAGCACAGGGCCATATCTACTTGCAATCTTGTTAGCAGCCTACAGGGTCTCCTCCTTCCATACTTGTTCTCTTCAGTTAATCTTCAGCACAGTGACCACAGTGATTCATTTAAAAGGAATGTCGGATCTGGGTAGTCCTTAACTCAAAACCCTTCACTAGCTCCCCATCCCATTCAATCCCATGAGGCCCTGCATCATCCTGCCTGTGACACTTCTCTGACCTCCCCTCATACTTCTCTCCCATTACCCCCCATATCCCACCCCAGCCTCACCAGCTGCCTTGTCCTTCACTGGACTCCTCAGACAAGCTCCTGGCTCTGGAAATTTCCACTTGTCTTTTTCTCTACCTGAACCTTCTTCTCCAAGTAATCACGGGACTTAAACCTCCTCCCCTTCAGGTGTTTACTTAAATATCACACTGTCAGTGGGACTTTTCTCAACTATCCTCATTGACACTGTATTTAAATCTTTTCCTATTCTCATTCCCTGTCCTCCGTCATTGTTCCCATTTTCTTCATATCAAATATTTTCTATTTTATTTCTTATTGCTTTCCTTGGAAAAGAAACTCCACAGGGCAGGGTTTTTTTGTGGGTTTTTTTTTCTGTTTTGTTTTCTGAGCTATCCCTAGAGCTTAAAACTATTTCTGGTGTAAACAAGACTCAATTATATATGTTAAATAAATACACACATTCATGCTATAAAGTACTTGAATGGAGAGGTCATGTTTGACACAATTCCATGATTCCATCTGAGACTGATTCCTGGCACAGAATCATTAAATCCACAAAAGTTTTTGATTAATAAATGAATGTATTTGCCAGTCCATGAATACAGTGTAGGAGAACCTACTTGAACATGCAACAGTATATTTGCTGGCTTACTTCTATTTAAATAGAGTTATCTAAATAACTTAACCTAGGTGGAAAAATTGCCAACTATTATTACTAACTAGTGATCACACCATCTCCAGATCTGACTCTTGGAGTTCCTCATTTATTGGAAAGATTATCTAAAGCCAATCCACAGTCAGTGTCAGTGGGATTGTTGTTGTTCTTCTTTTGTCTTTTACCTTTTAATAACTTTATTCTTTTACATTGTTGAAAGACAATGTTGCTTTTCTTCTTTTCTTTTCCTTTTTTTTTTTAATTTTTTATTTATTTATCTGACAAAGAGAAACACAGCTAGAGAGAGAACACAAGCAGGGGAAGTGGGAGAAGGAGAAGCAGGTTTCCCGCTGAGCAGGGAGCGGCTGGATCCCAGGATCATGACCAGGGCTGAAGGCAGGCGCTGTTAACTAGTCAGGTCTCATGGTTGCCACACATCACCACCTTGCTCTCACCGTGACAAGTTGAGACAGTATTTTACATAAACTCAACAGAAACAAGAAAGGCATATATGTAGTCATTTTTAATAATGCAAAACAGCTAAATTTTTTTCTGATGTAAATGATCGATTACTCCATACTTTAAAAAATTATTTTAGTGAGCTTATGTCTATATCGTGTGTAAAATACATCTTTTTTATTTCTTAGCTATTAAATCGTGAGAATAAAGGAGAAAAGCTGGTGTACAAATGGGCAAAGTCATTATTTTCTTTTATAAAACTAAACCTTATGGAAGGTTTCCGCTTTTCTGTGACTCAAAGTCTTATTGATTAATTTATCATCAAAACTAGAGTCAACATGAGAGAGAAATTAAAAGTCAGCTTAAGAGAGAGAAATGAAGTTTTCAGATTGGATATGAAAGAATTTTTTATCTGTCACTTATTCCTTTCTAACAGAACAGTGAAGAAGTGATGGTGATGATATCCTAACTAACATAAAATAACCCCATTGATATGTGTAGTGATTTAAATTAGTCTCTCTAGGAAATTAAGCAGTTATTTACAATTTATTGTGCATGTAGAGCAAATATGGAATGTAAAATTCATTTTGGGGGCTGGGTGGCTTGGTCGTTAAGCCTCTGCCTTCAGCCCGGGTCATGATCCCAGGATCCTGGGATTCAGCCTGCATTGGCCTCTCTGCTTTGTGGGAAGCCTGCTTCTCCCTCTCCCACTCCCCTTGCTTGTGTTCCCTCTCTTGCTGTGTCTCTCTCTGTCAAAAAAATTAAATAAAATCTTTTTTAAAAATTAATTTTATACAAATACTTCAATTTCTTGTATACCAAGTGAGTGGTACCAGACACACATACAGACACATTATTGCATATGTATATGTTATGTATATATGTATTTATGTTTTTCTATAGAGAGAAATGTTATATATGTAAAATATTTTAACATTTCTATAAAGAAAATATGATCAGCAGGGCCTAATATAGAGGATATTTTATGCATCATCTACAGTTTATATTAGCTATGGCTCAAAGAATGGCATTTTTGTTTCTTTTTTATATTGAGTCATTGAAGAGACTTATAGAGACAATTGGATTTATTCCCACAGTCATACAGTCTGCATTTTTAGTAACATCTGGGCTTTTGCTTCCTTGTTGAAAATGAACTGTCCCCAAAGCCAGACTAGGTGGAATGAGTTGGAGAAAAAATGACTCTTCTTACTCATCACCAAATGAATAATGACAGCAATGATGCTACTATTAGTGGCACCTGAAGGAATAATGATCCATCATCATGCTTCCTTCACTACCCAGTGAAACTATGTATCCACAACTTCTGGGGAACTTCCCATTGCACAGCACAACCTGAAAGGAGGGTACATCCAGGTTGTAAAAAGAACTGAAATACTACACTGCTACATTCCTTCCAGGACAAAGAAGTCTGGCATGTTTAAGAAGTTCTATTATAATTTGTGCTTAATTCACTTCTCTCAGGCCATTATCCTTAGGTCATTTCAGTTCTCGCTTTCAAAAGATGATTTTTTTTTAAGATTTTATTTATTTATATGACACAGAGGGATCACAAGCAGGCAGAGAGGCAGGCAGAGAGGAGGAGGAAGCAGGTTCCCTGCAGAGAGCCGGAGGTGGGCCTCCATCCCAGGACCTGAGCTGAAGGCAGAGGCTTTAACCCACTGAGCCACCCAGGCACCCAAAAGATGAGTTTTTGGTGCCTTCAGGTAAACAAAATTAAATGTTTTTCTCACTTCCACATCTGTCCATAACTCTCATAAGATAAAGACATCCACATGTCATGAATTTGCCTGGTTCTTAACAAAGGAAACTCTTTATCTCCTCTGTCAAGCTCTTAATTTCATTAGGACCCATCTAAGACCCACTTCATTAGAATTCATCTAAGAGTGAATTTAATAGGCAAGGATATAAATGCATCTCCACCAAGGTTTATTTGTACATAACTCAATACAGCATAAACTCCATTTATTTTTGCCTTAATGCCATGAATTAGAGAGTTGAAATAGTTCAAATTCCATTTCCTTCCCTGCCAGTTTTCTTAGAGGTGCATATTTAACCTTAGTCTTATCTTCCTTTAAAAAAAAAAAAAAAAAAGCTTTTTTAAACTAAGGTAAGCTAAAAATAAGTGTGAAAAAAACCCTCACTTCTGTTACTTTCTTGTATCTTTGTTGTTTTATTTAATTTTTTCTTTCCCTTTCATTTCTTTAAGCCCCAATTATTTGTTTGATTTTATTATGTTTAAAGTTAACCAATTTGAAGGAGAGATATTTGAGGTCTTCGAAGAAAACATTTTTTTCTTTCCTGATGCTTTTGATTCATCTCAACCCCTCTCCCATCTCTCAGATAGAATTAAGGATTTTTGTTTTGTTTTGTTTTTTTGTTTTTTGGGGTTTTTTTTGGTAATAAAGGAAACGTTTTTAAGATATAAAAACGATCTATGTGGGAGTACCTGGGTGACGCAGTAAGGTAAGCATCTGCCTTTGGCTAAGGTCATGATCCAGGGTCCCCGGATGGAGCCCAGCCTCAGGCTCCCCTCTCAGCAGAGAGCCTGCCTCTCCCTCTGCCTCTGCCCTTCCCTGCTTGTGCTCAATTTTTCTCTCTCTCTATCAAATAAATAAAATCTTTTTTAAAAAAATGATATAAGCAGAAGTCGATGAAATGTCCTAAAAAACACAAACAAACAAACAAAAAACAAACACAGGGTTTTAGAGTCAGAGAGACCAGGCTGAGAAACCTGGTTAAGAAGTTGGGTATCTGTACCCCATTTCTATTTTTCGTAAAAGGAGAATAGTCCTATTGCACATGCTTTCACGAGATTAAATCTAACTAGAAAACATCCAGAATATGTATTACATATTGTAGGTCCTTATTTAAAAATAAGAATTCCATTTCATGTTCCCCCTTCCAATGAACATGCCAAAATCATTTTTATCTAAGATTTTGTTGATTTCTATGCTTTTATTATTTTTTAAAGATTTTATTTATTTATTTGACAGAGAGATCACAAATAGGCAGAGAGGCAGGCAGAGAAAGAGGGGGAAGCAGGCTCCCCGCTGAACAGAGAGCCTGATGTGGGACTTGATCCCAGGACCCTGAGATCATGACCTGAGTAGAAGGCAGAGGCTTAATCCTCTGAGCTACCCAGGTGCCCCGATTTCTATACTTTTAAGTGATTGAGGTTATGCTAATGAATAACATAGGTTTAAGAAATATGATTTGACTATTTTGTGTCATCAGTCAATGACTGCTTCAATGGAATAGATATTCAGTGACCTGAAACTTTAATATAGACCCAAATAATCCCATGCAAGCAAAATTTCAGATCAAGTGCTTAATTTCTTATCAAAGCAAAACCCATACATTCTTGACCTTAGGAAAGAACGTCTTCAAAACAAACAGCTCTATATTCAGTTAAATTGCCATTAGTAGTTCTTTTGAATTGGCTCACAAGACTTAACAGAAGACACTCTCTTGTCATTGGTGGGGATGGCTGATTCCAAAAGCAAAGAAAGACCTCAAAAAGGAAACCTGTGTTAGATTTCGTGTCTGGATGAAGTAGGTAGGGTGTCTCCTGGACCTATTTTGAGGGGAACCAATCCAGGTATATTATCTGTTTAAAAACAGTGTCTCACCACTGTCAGTGTCTGGAGCTGCTCTAAAAACATGGAAGATTTGTCATAAAACCTGAAATAGAAGGTGTAGTCTCTGGCTGCAAATGCACCCTGGCATGAGATGGCCATCTCAGCATCTGGTTAGTAAATTACCTCAGCAGAAAACACTCTCCTTTGTTGACAAATGGTCTAGCTGCTTTCTCAGTGAGACTGGAGGATGAGAAACTTCTGGAAACATAGTTTGTATTCAGTCCTTAAATATGGAAATATGTTGAAAAGTCTTCTAATCCAGGTGGAATCATGCACCAAATATTATTATAAACAAGGTCAATGCTCCTCTTCATTTTTTTCTTTAAAAGCATAGCTAAGCTTGAGAGCCTAAATTCTAAAAATGCTTTTGTTGAAATTTATTAATATCAACACCAATAAGAAACAAATTTCACATGGCATTCTTATTAAAATAAATGTAAACAATGAGATTAAACAATAAATAAATGGTTATTTCAAGACACATTTGTCAAATAATATGATCTCAAGCTGAAGCAATTCTTTCCCAAGGTAACACTAAAGAGAGAACTAACCATGCCTATTCTTTTTTTAAAAAGGTATTTATTGATTGATTGATTGATTGATTGATTTGATAGAACGAGGGAGAAGGAACATGTACAAGGAAGGGGAGGAGCAGAGGGAAAGGGACAAACAGACTCCATGCTGAGCATGGAGCCTGACATGGGGCTTGGTTTCACAACCCTGAAGTCATGACTAGAGCTGAAATCAAGAGTTGGATGCCCAACAAAATGAGCCACCAGGTGTACCTATGCCCATTCTTTTTATCTGGACTATGTCAATATCAAAAACAAATAAACTAAGAGTTGGAACAGACACAAATTCATTTAACTAAATGGTGTTAGAATTTGAAGAGAACTTTGATATTCTTTATGGTAACCTATTCTTAATACTGATGAGGGTATAACATGAGATCTAAGCAGGTTTAGAAACTATAAACTCAACTCCCTGTTTTACTACTTTTAAGTCTAGTGTTTCTTCTATCACATCAAATCTCATCTCCATGTTTAGTGATCAGTGAATGGATTTATATGACCAAAATACAAGGGACATGGAGGAGATGATGAGGCTAGAAAGGCAGGCAGTATAAAATTGTGCAAATCCTTCAGTGAGAGCCTGAATAGTTGGAACTTTATTCATTATGTACCCGGGATCTACTGGAAATAGTGTGGCAACTATATGAGCCAGCTATCATGAAGCCTATAGGACAGCCTTAGATGTGCATGTTTATGCTCTGCCCATAAGACTCAGAAAATAATTTGCCCTCCATTTTACACACTACACTTCAGTGCATTCCTTTTCTTCGTAGTGCCTGGGTACCATGGCGATAAGATGACTGAAAGAGGTATATAGGGAGATTATTCTCTCCAGAAATAGATAGTATGATGTATATTTGGAGAATAAAAGAAAAAGATATTATGCAAGCCTGTTCCTTTCTCCATTAGGTTCTCTTTATTAAGACTGAATTCCCCCTTCTAAAAGCCAGTACACCTTGAAAAATATGGTCAAATACCCACAGTTTCTGAAACAATGCAATGATAGAGGCAATAGAATAAGTATGGACTTGAATCTAGCAGTCCTGAAACAATTTGTACCTCTGGCAAGTCTTAGAGCCTTCATTTTTTGTCTACAGAAAGAGAAGAATATTAATTGCCTGTATTAATATTATGTACCACAGAGGATAGTTATGAAGCCCCAATGGGACAATGTATATGGAAGCACCTAGCCTAATTAGAATCAAAAATTTCTTTTTTAAAAAATCTTAAAAAAAAAAATAAAAATAAAAAAATAAATAAAAAATAAAAAAAAATAAAAAATCTTAAATTGGGGGGCACCTGGGTGGCTCAGTTGGTTAAGCGACTGCCTTCGGCTCAGGTCATGATCCTGGAGACGGAGAATTGAGCCCCACATCAGGCTTCCTGCTCAGTGGGAAGCCTGCTTCTCCCTCTCTCAGTCCCTTTGCTTCTGTTCCCTCTCTCCCTGTGTTTCTCTCTGTCAAATAAATAAATAAAAGCTTTAAGAAAAAAATCTTAAATTGGACAGGTCATCTTATATTCCAAGAAACTACGATGATATGGATATCTGTTTAAGGGCCAAATACAGGTCACATAAATAGAAAATATAAAAATTCACTTCACCTAATCTAATATTCTATCATCAGTAATCATTTAAACACCAACAAAATCAATTTGCCATCTAAGAAAGTGATTGTGCAAGGAAGCATTTAATATGAAAAAGAACTCTTTATTGTGTGGTAATTATTTCACATCCCAGAACTTTAAATATATTAGTAAGGAATTATAAAAAGATTATATGGAATTTCTACTTCTGATTATGATATAGAAAGTCATAGGAGATCATTGCTTTCATCCTAACAACCAAAAGAAGCTGGATAACCTTCAAAACCACAGAGTTCTTTTTTTCTATCCTTCACAGAGCTGAGGAAGCAATGAAACCTAAATAAACTGATTTCCAGAAAAATGACAAGCTCTTCACGAGAGAGAAGAGTTCCACAGCTGTTTGCATTTCAGGCAAAGTAGCAGAGGAGGAGGTACCTGCCACAGAAGTGGGGAAGGAGAAACCAGCTAAACTTTTAATGAACTTTTCATGGCTGTGCGTAGGCTGGCATGAGAGATTAGATTTCCAAGGAGCCTAAACCACAAAGCAAATCTGCAACCACCCACCGAATATTTCCCACAAGTCCTCACCTTGTGCTTGAGAGTACCATGCCAAAAGAATCTGGGACAAGTCAGGAGAGCTGAGAGAGAGAGACTCTGTGAGGCACAGAACCTCCCCTAAGTATAACATAACACCCATTGGAGGGGAGGGGGACAATGGGTAGGAGAGCTGGGCTATACCAGTCTCTCAGAAAACAGGCTGAGGCAGGACAGCAGGAAAACCTTTGTGACATTGTAGTCTTCCATGGCATGTAGCTACCCTGTAAGCCTGGCAAGTGGGAAGCAGAGTTGAAAGAGGTCTCCAGAGCTGAAACTAGTGATAGCCTTGCCTGTCAGTGTTCTGCCCAGTTAATCAAAAAGTTGGCAGCTAGGCTACAAAGCAGAGACATACCATTCACGGAACAGAGAGACGATGGCTCCGTTCCAAAGTGCAAAGAAAACTCCTGAATTCAACTAGTGCTCAGATCCGAAGATGTGCTCAAAGGCAAGTCTAGATCCTTCCTTAAAACACATGAAGCCAGTGATGGAATTCAGCCCAATCCAGCTCCTTATCATACTGATATAGTCTTTCCCTCTAGTATCCAAATGAAAAAATAAAAGGGAGGGGAATAACTTTTTTTGGAAGTTAATATTACTTCAGGCTCTTCTATTTTTTTACACAAAAGATCTTGCATACAATAAAAAATGGTGAGATATTAAAAAGCAAGATAAGGGGAAAAAGGATCAATAAAGGAAAAAGTCAATAGAAGCAGACAAAGAAATGGCCCAGATCAGACAGGGACTCTAAAATAGCTAGGATGAAGTTGCTACAAGATATGTTGAAAAAGATATCATAAAAGCTAACCTATTATACTTGAAGATTAAGTGTTGTAATATACATAAGTGATAACATAACACATAAGAATAATTGAACTTGTAGTGAAACAAAGGCAAGATATGATTTAAGAAGTATCATTCCAATCATATACTGTATTGAGAAACAGAAGAAATGGAGAGAGGCATTCCAAGAAGGTGGAATAGAGAGTATAGAGACAAGCAGTAATGAAATGGTATTGTGTATTGTGTAGCTATAAAGTAGTGAGAATTTCCAACTCATAGGAACAGACAGTTCTAGGGGTGGGGCAGGAAAATTCATGGGTGTGTAACCTGTACATTCACAAGGAGCCTGAGGCCCCAAAGAATCTTTGCTTGGTTTAATGCTTTGTGATAGCCAAGCTGAAATTCTTAATATTTGAAAAGAAAATATCACGTTTTTATTTTGCATTGAGACCTGCAAATTATATAGCCAGTCCTGAGTGGAGATGGCCATCAGGAGGAGATTGGGAAAGGCTGTGAACACACCATTAGACAAATTAAGGTGATCACACGTCACAGGTTCCCCAGAACAAGCTCAGCTTATATGTGTCTCATCTGAGTTTTTCCTGTCACTTGTAGCATCTTGATATGAGCCGACAGTATATGGCCACACTATGCTGCAGGAAGGAACCTGGGGATATTTTTAAACAGTGCTGTGTTTTGAGTGTATGTCTTTTTCAAGGATCCTTTATAGATGTCAGTGTAAAGAGTAAACAGAAGTATTGGGGAAAAGTCTCATTGGAGCAGTTAGGGGGCTTTTGTAAGCCACAATAATGGTGACCTAAACCAAAGAAAGGGCTGAGAGGAAAGAAATAAGATATGTCAGATTTGGTAAATTTTTGGAAGTGAGCAGTTATGGAAAGAGAAGGATCAAGGATGACATCCAGGCTTCCAATTTAAAAGATTAATAGAAAAGGATGCTCTCATGCCAGGTTTGAAAGGCAGTGGAAGAGATGAGTGGTTGTTGGACATGTTGAATTTTAGAATGGTTGCAGGATAAAGGTACAAGTGTTGATTACACAAATAAATATACTGGTCTGGCATTCAGGCTAGAAATCAAGAGTGGAGGTGTGGATTTAGGAAATAAATGAAGCCTGTCTATATTCACCTGGGCTTATTTATGACAATGGGTCTTGGTCTTGTTAAACAAGAACTTGTTTATGACTGGAATTACCCCCAAAATGATGTGGAAAAGGTTGGGGTGGGAGGAGTCTTAAAATTTGTATGACAGTCTCTCCAATGTTGGTACATTTTCACATGTATTATCACTCAGTATCTCTATTATTTTGCTTGCCCCCCCTTTCCATCTCCCTCTTTATTTTATTACAGAGGCACCTTATGCTATCAATAAATACCTTTGGGATTTTTTTTTTTGACCTTTTTCTCTGAGGTATGCTCCTTGCTGTTATTTTCTCATTTCTACTTTGATTTATAACCTACTGCTTTAATCTTAGGACAGTTGCTTCTTTGTCTTTAATTATTTTTTTATAATATCTTCCTATTTTCCTATTTCTATTTAATCATAAAATTTCCTTTTTACTCCTTTTAAAGATATAAATGCTCCTTTAAATTAAATCTTTCAAAATTGGTACTGAGATTTCTCCAAACTCAGATAGTTTTGCTGGAGAATTGTATCATTTAAAAAAAAATTAATAGAGGCGTATTATGTCAACATGATTAAGAGAATCTACAAAATACTGTATCTAATATTGATATTTAAATCAATAATGGTAAAAGTATGAATGCTTTCCTCCAAAGGTCAAGAACAAAACAAGGTTGTCTGTTTTCACTTTTATTCAACACTGCACTGGAAATTATAACCACTGCTATATGGCAAGGAAAAGAAATAAAATCCATACAGATTGTCTATGTGGAAAATCCCAAGGAATTTACAAAACAAATCAAATCTCCTAGAACTAATATGCAAAATCATAAAGTCAAATATTCATTCTAGGAGGTTTTTTCTTTTGAGATTTAAAATTGCAATCCAATTTCCTTATTGATTATAGTCCTGTTTAGATCACCTAATTCATCTTAGTTGAGTTTTGGTAGTTTGTCATCTTCAAAGAATTGGTCAATTTCTTCTAAGTTGTTGGATATTTGAGTGTAATTTCCTTATTACCTTTTTAATGGCTTCTAAATCTATAATGGCAGCCTATATTTAATTTCTTATGTTAATGATTTGTGTCTTCTCTCTTTACTTTTACCAGTCTTGCTAGAAGTTTATCAATTTTATTGATTTTTCTCAAAACAGCTTTTTTTAAAATTGATTTTCTCTATAATTCCTTATTTCAATTTCATTGATGTATTCACTTATCTTTATTATTTCCTTCCTCTGATTGCTTTGGATTTATTTTGCTCTTCTTTTTCTAGTTTCTTGAGATAGCAATTTAGATAATCCATTTGCAATCTCTCCTCATTTTCTAATGTAAGCATTTATTGTTATAAATTTCCTTCTTGGCCCAGCTTTAATGGTGGACAGCATATGCTGATATGCTGTGTTTTCATTTTCATTCTGCATATTTTAAAGCTTCTCCTGACCCATGAATTGGTAGGGGTATTTCATGTGTTTAGAGATTTTCCTGTTGGCTTTCTGTTACTGATTTCTACTTTGATTCTATTATGGGCAAAGAACATGCTCTGTATTATTTCAATTATTTTAAATGTCTTGAGCCTTAAAGACTGTAGTCAAAGACACAGAAGGACACTACATCATCCTTAAAGGGTCTATACATCAAGAAGATCTAACAATTGTAAATATTTATGCCCCTAACATGGGAGCAGCCAACTACATAAGCCAACTGTTAAACAAAATAAAGAATCATATTGATGCCAATACACTAATCGTAGGAGATCTTAACACACCACTTTCAG
>PITA01033617.1:0-12541 GCA_004023965.1 Spilogale gracilis | reverse complement strand
GTGTCTTGAAAGAAGTTGCTGATGTCAAAGACGTTATTGCCTATGTTCTCCTCTAGGATTTTGAGAGATTCCTGCCTCACATTAAGGTCTTTCACCCATTTTGAGTTTATCTTTGTGTGTGGTGTAAGAGAATGGTCGAGTTTCATTCTTCTATACGTAGCTGTCCAATTTTCCCAACACCATTTATTAAAGAGACTGTCTTTCTTCCACTGGCTATTTTTTCCTGCTTTCTCAAAGATTATTTGACCATAGAGTTGAGGGTCCATACCTGGACTCTCTACTCTGCTCCACTGGTCTATGTGTATGTTTTTGTGCCAGTACCATGCTGTCTTGGTGAGCACAGCTTTGTGGTAAAGCTTGAAATCAGGTAACGTGATGCCCCCAGCTTTTTCTTTTTCTACATTTCCATAGCAATTTGGGGTCTTTTCTGGGTTCATACAAATTTTAGGATTGTTTGTTCCAGCACTTCGAAAAATGCTGGTGGAAATTTTGATAGAGATGGTATTGAAAGTATAGATTGCGGTGCCTGGGTGGCTTAGTGGGTTAAGCCTCTGCCTTCAGCTCAAGTCATGATCTCAGGGTCCTAGGATCGAGGCCCACATCGGGCTCTCTGCTCGGCAGGGAGCCTGCTTCCTCCTCTCTCTCTCTCTCTCTCTCTCTCTCTCTGCCTCTCTGCCTGTCTCTCTTCCTACTTGTGATCTCTGTCAAATTAATAAATAAAATCCCTGCTGAGCAGAGAGCCCAATGTGGGCCTCGATCCCAGGACCCTGAGATCGTGATCTGAGCCAAAAGCAGAGACTTTAACCCACTGAGCCACCCAGGCGCCCTGGGCAGTATAGCATTTTAACCGTGTTTCTCATCTGTGAGCATGGAATGCTTTTCCATCTTTTTGTGCCTTCTTCAGTTTCTTTCATGAGTGCTCTATAGTTCTTCAAGTACAGATCCTTTACCTCTTTAGTTAGGCTTATTCCAAGGTATCTTATGGTTTTTGCTACTATAGTAAATGGAATCAATTATCTAATTTCCCTTTCTGTATTTTTATTGTTAGTATATAAGAACGCAACTGATTTCTGTGCATTGACTTTGTATCCTGCCACATTACTGAGTTACTGTATGAGTTCTAGTAATTTGGGGTGGAGTCTTTTGGGTTTTCCATATAAAGTATCGTGTCACCTGCAAAGAGAGAGTTTGACTACTTCTTTGCCAATTTGAATACCTTTTATTTATTTTTGCTGTATGATTGCTGTTGCTAGTACTTCTAACACTATGTTCAACAACAGTGGTGAGAGTGGGCATCCTTGTCTTGTTCCTGATCTCAATGGGTGGGCTATCAGCTTTTCCCCATTGAGAATGATATTCACTGTGGTTTTTTCATAGACAGATTTTTATGAAGTTGAGGGATGTTCCCTCTATCCCTATACTTTGAAGAGTTAATCAGGAATGGATGCCGTATTTTGTCAGATGCTTTTTCTGCATCAATTGAGAGAACCATGTGGTTCTCCCCTCTTATTGATTTGTTCCATCACATTGATTGATTTGTGAATGTTGAACTACCCTTGCATCCCTGGGATAAATCCCACCTGGTCACGATGGATAATCTTTTTAATGTATTGTTGGATCCTCTTAGCTAGGATATTGTTGAGAATCTTGGCATCCATATTCATCAGGGATACTGGCCTGAAATTCTCCTTTTTGATGGGTCTTTGCCTGGTTTGGGGATCAGTGTAATGCTGGCTTCATAGAAAGAGTCTGGAGGTTTTTCTTTTGAAACAGCTTCAGGAGAATAGGTATTATTTCTTCCTTAATGTTTAGTAGAATTCCCTAGGGAATCCATCAGGTCCTGGGCTCTTGTTTTTTGGAGGTTTTTGATCACTGCTTCAATCTCATTACTAGATATTGGTCTATTCAGGTTGTTGATTTCTTCCTATTTTCAGTCTTGGAAGTTTCCAGGTTTCCAGGAATGTATCCATGTCTTCTAGGTTGTTTAACTTATTGGCATATAACTGTTGATAATAATTTCTGAGATTATTTCTATTTCCTGGGTGATAGTCATGATCTCTCCTCTTTCATTCATAATTTTATTAATTTGGGTCCTCTCTTTTCTTTTGGATTAGTTTGCCCAGTGGTTTATCAATCTTATTAATTCTTTCACAGAACCAGCTTCTTGTTTTGTTCATGCATTCTGCTGTATCTCTAGTTTCTAATTCATTGATCTCTGCTCTAATCTTAATTATTTCCCTTCTTGTGTGTGACGATGGCTTAATTTGTTGTTGGTTTTCCAGTTCATTAAGGTGTAAAGAGAGTTAGTGTATTCAGGATTTTTCAGTTTTTCTGAGTGAGGCTTGGATGGCTATGTATTTCCCCCTTAGGACCACCTTTGCCATATCCCCTTTATGGAATAAGTATTATCTGAGACCCTTTTTAGCTGGTGGGGAAACTGAGACTCAGAGTAGTTTAGAAACAAGATTATAAGGGCCAGCGCCAAGTTTCAAATACAGATCTGTCACAGCACTGAAGCCAAAGCCTGAGTGGCATCCAGCAGTTACCTGCTTCATTTGATCTCTGCGGACAGCCAGCCAGATTAAATCATTTAGGCCCAGCCTTTCATTTTTAAATAGAAATGATCTCTAAATTCATGGCTATTTATGTCATGTCAGCAGTGAGCAGAGAGGTGAGTGGAAGAGACATCATCTTCTCTAAATCCAGAGAACCTTCGACTGTGAAGGTAGGAGACTGGTGACAGGGGCATGGGCTTTGAAGCTGGACAGATCAGGGTTTGAGACTCTGGGTGGCCTTAAGGAAGTAACCATTCTGAGTCTTCCCTGCAAATCAGGGATAATAGGACCAGTTTCCTAAGGATTGGTGGGAGGACCGTACAGGATGATGCTTGTGAAGCCCCCAGGACACCGAGAGGGTCCAGTGTTTGTTTCACAGCTGTCTGTTGTTCATGACCTAGGACAGATGTGTAAGGCTTTGTCCGAGGTGCTGGGATACAGTATCCAGAGACATGAGACCTCTCCCCAAGTAGTTCAATGACTGGGGGAGGAAGAGACAACTTTAAGACCAAGTGAGTCCTTCTAGGGACAGGGGGTGCATAGAGGCTAGGGGCTGGGGTAACACAATGAGGGTCACCCAGCTAGATTCACGGAGATGTCAAGGAAGGCCTCCCAGAAGAGGTGAGGTCAAAGTAAAGCCTGAACCATGAGTAGTTATTGTCAGTGAGGAGGGGAGGGAAGAGGGTTCCAGGCAGTGGGAATGTTCTAAGGCCCGGAGAGAAGTAAGGAACAGGGATATTCCAGGAGGAACAAGTAGTCCTTTATGGCTGGAGTCAAGAAAGGAAAGTGCCAAGAGCTGAGATTGGAGAGGTGAGCAGGAGCTAGATCATCGTGAGCATGGAAACCATATTAACGTGATTGGAAGTTGACTCTTGGCCCAAACCAAATAAACATGCCCTTACTGAAAACCCAATAGGAGCTTCACATGGCCCCAGGCAGGGTGGGAACCCAGAAGACAGGACCTTGTCATTGGGTGATTTTGAATAAGCCTTCACTCTTCTTTGAGTCTCAATTCCCCCATCTGCAAAGTGGGCTACATCAAAGTTTTCCAAACTTAAACCACCTACATGGCCCCTTCTTGATTTTTAACCATATCCTGGTACTACTGGTACTCTTTAATAAACTCATTTTTTTAATATAAGGAAACTTATACCACTACCTTACGTAGAAAATTTATAGCACTCGTCCTAAAAAGAAAGCACTTGCAAAACACATGATTTATGTACTGAAAACACATAAAGACAGTGTATTTAATTCTGGTTAGCAACAATTGCCTGCCCAAGGAGATTGCCAGTGTTACAGAGATGGTGGAAAACCCACTAGAACCCAGCCCGGGGTTTCTCATTAACGTAATCAGAAGGACCAGAAAAGACTCAAAAGGGAATAAATCTCTATGTGATTTGCTGTTATTTACCATTATGCCGGTGCCCACTGACCTAACAATACTCTGAGGTGCCCCCGTAGGATGAGTCCCCTTCTGTCCCTATTCCTCAGACACCTGTGGCCTGGAAAGTTTCCAGAGGCAGTGAGATGGGAATAGATGGAAAGGGGTTTCTGAGAGTACCAAGCCTCTGCAAAGTGGGGAGAAGAGTATCAGCTCCAGATGCCTCCAGACCAGTGG
This sequence comes from Spilogale gracilis, assembly GCA_004023965.1. Classification (NCBI taxonomy): domain Eukaryota; kingdom Metazoa; phylum Chordata; class Mammalia; order Carnivora; family Mephitidae; genus Spilogale; species Spilogale gracilis. Next base: position 8,365 of record PITA01033617.1, on the reverse strand, counting down.
GCAGGCCACTGCTAACCCGCGTTCTTCCCACGTCCGCAGGGGATTTCAGTCACCGTGTCTGCAATGCGCAGAGGTGAAGAAGTCCGGTTTGGTCTCGTCCACAGCCCGGAGCTCCCCTACGAAAGGGTGCTCCCGCAGCCCCTCCTATGCCAGCACCCGCTCTTCCAGCCACTCCTCCCGATCCCCACACCCCAGGGCCTCCCCCAGGTACACCCGAAGCCGATCCACCTCGTCTGGAAAAAGGTGAGTGTCATTTTGACTTCTGTTCTGCAGCACTTTCCTTCTTGGGGAGCTGGTTATGGTAACCGGAGATGCCCTTTGACCCTTGGGAGAGAGGAGTCAGACAGACTTGCCCGTTCTGTACCCATTCCTAGCTGGTGGCCTCAGATAACCTCTCCGAGCCTCTGTTTCCTTGTCTGCAAAGTGAAGACATTCACCTCTCTGTGCCTCAGTTTCCCCATCTGAGGAATAGGATTGATAAAAGTATCTAACCCTAGAATGTGTTGAGGATTCAATGAGAACATGCACACAAAGCATTAGTTCAGTGTCTGACACGGAATAAAATACATAACAATCATAGCTAACATTTCCTGTGTGCCGCCTATGGGAGGTGTGTGATTGACCCTAATTTACGGGTAAGTACGATTATTTACCCTCCTTATATAGATGAGAAAACAGGCCCAGAGAAGTGAAATCCCCTGTTCAAGGTAGCACAGCTAGTAAGTGGCCGTACATGGTAAGAACTCAATAAGTAGTTGTCGATTTTATTAATCGCCCCAAAGAGAGGGAATTTCATTCTCCGGAAAGGGCCAGATTCCTGGGCCTGGCGTCCAGAAAGGTCTCCCTGGGGACCAGCTGAATAAAGCCCTACATATGTGGGATGCCCCCTGCGAAGCCCTGCAGGCCCCTCGGGGACCGCTTGCTCTCCCGCAGGTCTTACTCACGCTCCCGCAGCTATTCCTCCGCTTCGGGTAAGAGGAGCCCGCCCAGCGGAAGCTCCAGATCCCGCCGCAGCCCCAGCTACGCCCGGTACAGCCCCAGCAGGTACGGGCCCCATCCCCCAGCAAGACCCCACCTACCGGCCTCCCTGCTCATCTCCACGGAACATCAGCCAAGCCCCGCCCCTGCGCCCCCTTCAGATAGCTTTGCGGGAGTAGGGATGGGGGATGACCCAGCATCCTTGTAGTTTTCTTGGTCTCCACTGGAGTGGATATGTTTGAGGGCCCCCAAAGAGATGTTTGGGGGCCCTCAAACATATCCTTGATCCCTAATATACCCCACGAAATGTATAGCCAGCCACATCCCAGAATTCACATCCCCTGCTCTCAACCTCTTCATACACCTAATACTACCCTTCGACCCCATATTCAGAGCCCCCAGTTCTTACGCATGCGCCAGGGTCCTCACCCCGCAGCCTTCGCGCCCCTGTAACTGCCCACCCTTGACCCAGCCTCCTCCCACAGTACTGAACCGCAGCCCTGTCCTCTTCCCTCCCCCATTGCCTGGGGCCCCGGGAGGAACCATCACCTGCCCCTGTAGGGTGAAGGGCACAGGTAAGAGGAAGTGAGTGCCTCTGGCTCACGCAGGAAAGCCAGTCCCAGCTCCCCAGTAAACCCCCGCATCCCTGCAGGGAGCGGGACCCCAAGTACAATGAAAAGGACTCGCAGCAGCGAGAGCGAATACGTCGGAGAAGGCGGTCCTACTCGCCCATGCGGAAGCGCCGGAGAGACTCCCCAAGCCACCTGGAGGCACGGAGGATAACCAGGTGAGGGCTGGGCGTGCCCACCTTCACTATCACCCCCACCCCTGCCACCCGCTGGGGCCCGAGGTTCTCCCCCGTGCCCCCTTGGAGCTGGATTTCAGGATTTGGGGAGCTCAGACACACTTTGTGGCCCCTGCTGGGAGTGGGCAGGGCCTCCGGAGGGGGCTCAGATGGGTGCCTGGGATGGGTGGGGCCCGCCTGAGGAATCCGGTGGGCCCAGGGATTGTGGCCGAGGTCTGTGGAGGGGGCTGGGAGGTCCGTCCAGGCAGCCGAAGGCCAAAGCAGTGGAGCAGGGACCTTTGCCTGGGGGTAGAGCCAGCCAGTGGAGACAGATCTTGCTCGGACCCACAAGCCCGCTTTAATAGACCCTGATCACATCCTGTACCGAGTGTGGAGGGGTACCGGAAGAATCGTTTAGGTGCCAGAGGGACTTAGATGGAGCCCTGGTGGGGGAGGGCGGAAGCACTGTTTTTGGAGAATCCCGGCTGTGCCACTTTCCAGGTAAGCTGGGAAAGTCTCTCCATCTCCCACATTCTCAGTTCTCAGCCATAAGATAGGGAAGGAAATAACTCCCTGGAGCTTGTGACGATGAAATGCAAGGAGGCAAAGAGATGGGAACCCACTTTGGAAATGCAGAACCCTAGAACCCTCAGGGTGCCCTTGTTAAGGGTTGAATGGTCAGACTAGGTGGATAAGGGTTTCTGTAACAGGTAAGGTCTTAGATGGAAAAGCCCTAGAAAAGAAGCCTCAGGTCTGCGTGGACACGTGTTTCTCAGGCCTTGAAAGCCAGAAGAATGGCTGAGTCCTGCCCTAAAACTGGCTCCTCACTATTAGTTCAGCTATTCCTTCTGGCCCTCCTCGGGTCAGCCACTCCATCCGGAGACTCCCTGGACTGGGGTGTTCTCCTGGCTGCCCAGTGCCGCCTCCCTAGAGATGACCTGGAGGAGGAAAAAGCACTTCTGCCGGGAACAATGAGATGGGGGTAATAGCCTCGCCTTCTCAGATATCCCACAGCACACTTGGGCACAAGGAAGGCCTAAGTCCCCTGCCTGGAGCAGAGGTGTCCCCAGGGTTTACTTCAAGGAAGGCTGAGATAAAGTGGCATTTTGAAAAGGCTCTTGTTTCCTTAGTCAGCCTAATATAGTCCATCTCAGTGTTTCCCAAACTTCAGTCCCCCAGCAGCATCTGAGTGCTTTTTTTAGTTTGTCTCTTTAGTTAGTATACTGTAGTTTACTTAATTTTCTTTAAATAGATAGGCTCTTTCTTAGAGGTCCATACATTTAATTCAAAAGGAACACATGACAGTATACTATAGTACATGGAAAGTCAGCCTTTTACCATAAATAGAAGGTTCTAGTAAAAGTAAAAATAGCAAAACAAAACTGCATAAAGTCTGGATGTAGATCCCGTTGCCAGCTGGAGACTCCGAGCCCCAGGCTTGCTTTGTTAAAAGGGGAGACACCAGCACCAGGCTGAGACCATCCTGGACGGTCTCACGGCAACTTGAGCGTAAAAGGAGGGTTTCCCCAAGGGCCTGGGCAGCGGAAGGATCCCGCTTTTCGCAGGGAGCCCACGGGCGCTTCCGGCCTGGTTCTGGGCTGAGTGTGGGCCTCCAGCGCGCTCCGTCTGCTCTCTGCAGTGCCCGGAAACGCCCCATCCCCTACTACCGGCCCAGCCCCTCTTCGTCCAGCAGCCTGAGCAGCACCTGCTCCTGGTACAGCAGCAGCCGCTCAGCCAGCCGCAGCTATTCCCGCAGCCGCAGCCGGACCCGCAGCCGGACCCGCAGCCGGACCCGCAGCCGGACCCGCCAGAGCAGCGGCTCCAGCTCCCGCAGCCCCAGCCTGGGCTCCCGGAGCCGGAGTCGCAGCTGCAGCTCAGCAGAAAGCTACTCCAGCACGAGGCGCTAAGCAAGGGCCCTCCCCTGAGCCAGCTGCCAGCCTGTCCCCCTCCCTGCCCACCCTGCCTTCTCCTCCCCGGCAGACCTTGAGGGCTCCTGGACCCTGTCCTTCCTGCTCTCCTGGGGAGGAAGAAAAGAGGGTACCGGGGTCTTAACCTCTATGTCAAGCTGCGCCGAGCCTCCACCAGCACCACCCTGGGGCTCAAATCAGGCCTGGGCCGTATGGCGAGAACCACCCCCCGTTGGCACCGAAAACCTCAAGGTTTGGTAAGAAGTGATGGGTCAGTGACTCCAGTGTTTGGCCCTGGCCAGGAAAACAGTTCTGCGTGCCCACTGCTCCCAGGTTGCGTATGGGAGGCTAGCCTCAAACCTGCCCTCATTCTCCCCTCGTTCAGCCTCCTGAGCCATGTGTTGGACCCTCATGGGGTGGGAGGAGAGGAAGCCAAAGGCAGGCAGGCCCAGGAGAAGGGGGTCAGGCCTTTCTCCTGCCCAAACAGGCTAGGAGGCTGTCGGAGGGGGGAGAGGAGGGGACCTGAGTAGGGATCTTGGGTATATTATTTGGGAGAAAGTGTCATGAGAGGAGAAATAGGTTCTCTGTGAGTCTAGACACAAAAGGGCAGGGGTCATTCTGCTGCCCCCCCCACCCCCCACCATTATGTTGGTGGGCTCAGGAAAAGCAGTCCAGTGGCTTCTAGCAAGAGGGGGCCCCCCATGTGGCTTAGCCTCTTGCTTCTTCACAGGGCCCCTGAACCTCCCTGAGAAAGGACAGGACAGCTTGGTCCACGGCTTCCCCAGCCTGGATTTGCCTCCGCCCCCACTAGCTGGCACCGGCTTCATTCCACGAGACCATCCACTGCACGGCCCCTAGCGTGGGCCAGTCGGCCTTACCTCCCCTTGGTGCCTGCCTACCCCCTCCCGCACTGCCCGACTGTCCCAGCCACCCCCTTTGCCTCTCAGGAATTTTGCCAGGATGGGGCACAGCTGCTCAGGTTTTGGGGGGAAAGACCCAAATCCAGAGAGTGTGAGGGGACAGGGGCTTGGACCCTCCATAGCCGGGGCTTGTGCTGGCTTCTGAAGCTTCCCTTGGGGCTCAGGCCCCGCCTTCATTCCTGCCCTCACCCTGTCTTCCCCTGGCCCAGGGCGGGGTGGCACGGGTAAGCTGATCTCCACCCCACAACCACCACCAGTTGCTTCATCCACAGCAGGCACCGAGAACAGGGGTGTGTGCGTGAGAGGATCCTTAAAATAAACTCTCGGGCATCCCCCTCACCAGCTGACTGGCTTTCTGGAGCCTTGGGGGTGAGTTTCAAGTGTGCAGTGGCCACAGCGACAGGACAGGGCGTGGAGGGAGGCAGTGTGGGGGCACAGTTCCCGGCTCTGGATCCTGGGGCCAGCTAGGGGGAGGCAGGGACCAAACACTCTTTATCCTTCACACCCCAGGGAAAACATTTGAACAACAAAAAAAATCCTTTTTCTTGAAAGCAGTGACCTGTCACACCCCCCACCCCCCCAATCTCTCCCATCGCATCAGCCTGTGGGGCTGGAAACCGCCCTGCAACCACCCACCAGGCCTTCCTCCACCAGGAGAGCAGAGCAAGGCGCCCCAGACACCCCGGCCTTCCCGTGGCCCCACCTACCCGGACTGATGGATGCCACTGTCACCACAGAAGGCCGGATGGCAGGTGCCTGGGACAGGGGCAGGTGCCCTGGGAGGGCATGTACAGCAACTGTAAATAACTCTCTTCCCTGCCCAGGAACACAAACTGGGCTCCAGCCTCCCATCACGGAGCCACGGAACCTCATTAGTGGGACAGCAGTGAGAGAGGCCCGAGAGCCTCCGCTCAGACTGCCTTCAGACAACTCTAGGGGACCATTTTGCCTGGGGCTCCTAGCAAACCTGTTATTTATTTTATTTATGTTTATTTATTTATGTGATGACCTCTGTCTGTCTCTCTCTCAGTTGCCATTAGCAGTATTCAACTATTTATTTATTTATATGGAGAGGTGTGTTTGTGTATCTGTTTCAGGGTGAGGGGGCTTCTAAATTATTTTTGTGCATCTCTTTTTTCCCCTCGTGTCTTTGTGGATGGACTGAGAAGTCGGATGTTGAGGAAGGATGTTGGCCTTGTCCCTGCAGGGAGACACACAGAACTCTAAGTCCCGACAGCCTAGAGTTGGCGTGGGGGGGCGGGGCGAGCACTTCAAACCCAAGGTTTGTTGTGTCAGTGAGGTTCAGGCTTGCATTCCAGCTCCCTGCCCACTCACTGAGGTATCAGAAAGATGAAAAACAGCCACGAGACTTGTGAGCTAAGGCCCCAGAATGATACAGTGGAGTCACAGCTCACGTGAGGGTTGGGAGTCTAAAGTTAGCATAACCTAACTAAGGCAAAACTTGCAGAGTCAGAAATCTCAGTGTGGCACCTGCTGGGAGACAGCTGTACCATCTCTTGCCCACCGAGGAGGCTTTGTTAGTACTTATGAAGTAGCCGCCTTGGGTTGGGGCGGCTAGAGTGGTTGAGGTGATGCCTGGTTTAGCACCTGGAGTGAACTTCGGGTTGACAATGAGAGAGTAGGGCATGAATTGAAATGACTGAGGGAAGAGAAGAAACACTTGTGGTCTCACCCTTACTCTAGGGCCTACAGAAGCGGACAAGACCCCTCACTAGCTTTTCTGAGCATGCCTGGTTGCTTTCGTGTAAATTACACATGCTTTGGCCTGCACTCATCTCTCTCCGTCCTTCCAGGTTCTTCCAGGCAGTGTCCACCATCCTAAGCAAAGCAAAAGCTTTTTACTGTGACCTCTTTTGCCTTCCATCAGAGGAGAGCACAAAACTATTGCAGAAATTCGGGAAAGTGGGGGGAAAAGACAAGTTGAAAGGAACAGCCAGAGGTTTCCCCTGAGAAGGTCATTTCTGGGCCCATCAAGCCAGGCTCTCGAGGCCTCTCTCTAACTGCAGGGTCTTGTGCTTCCCAGACAGGGCCCCACCCTTTCCACAGTCACCATTCACTGCCTTGAAATCACTGGTTCCTCTCATCCAGCTTTGAGTCTGGTGAGACTTCTGCAACATCCCTGGTTGTTTCCCTGGCGCTGTGACTTTTACCCAGCTCTAACCCCAGCCAGGGGAAAGTTTGCAAAAAGGCTGCTTAAATGCCGCCTGGGGTAGGAGGGGAGAGAGGCCATCTCTGTCCCTCCCTCTTGCCCAATGTGCTTCTCTAATTTCCCTTATGTTTCCTTTCTTATGCATCCAAAAATAAAATGCTTTTTGGGGTGCTGGTGACCTTGCTTAACCAGAGCCCCCAGTTCCTGGCATCAGTGTTCCTCTGCCTACTTCGCCCACATTACCTTCTGCTTCCAGGGAATGAGAGAAATGGCCTGAAACCTGCATGCGGTATGCACTTCTTTTTAAAGCCAGTGTTGGTGGGGAAATGGCTTGAGGCCCAGCAAACATGCAGCCTTCCTGGATGAATGAACCTGGATAGATCACTCCATTTTTCCAGGCCAAAAATTACCCACTTTGAGAAGTGGAGGAGTTTTTGAGGTATAATTCAGAATGTTGACCTGAGGCCTGGGAAATTATCCAAAGACAGAGTGAGTTTACCAGTATTGAGAAGAAAAAGGAAAACTGCCTCAAATATTTTTTGGAGGTTCTCAATCATTAGAGTAAAACTTAAAGCAATATGTGAATTCCCTTCAGTAAAATTAAGAAAGGCTAACTCCCTCAAAGCCCCTTGAGAAACATTCAAAGTCTCATTCCCATCATTTCTTCTGCTGTATTCTTTTCCACAAATAGTCAAAATAGTCTCACAAGCATGTGTCTTACCTTGCTTTGCTCTCCAGCTAAATAGAAAAGTTGGATTCAAAACCAACCAGGACTCTTGAAAATGCGCCCTCCTCCATTAGCCTGCCACATGGGCTGATCAGCTCAGGCTACCTCCAGTGTCATCGCGCAGTTCTCTATTGTGACCTCTTCCTCCTCACTTCTGTGCCCGTGAGCAAGTGATATGGATAGATTTGGCATCTCCCCTTTGTCTGTGGCTGTTGTTGAGGGTTTTTCTTGGGTGGGGGGATGGTTTTACATTGTAAATACCATGATAAGGGTCCCCTCATCAGAACGTGGCTTATTTAATAATTTATTCCCTATTTATTGAGTGGTATCGGGCGAGGAGAGGGACCACCTCCCCTGAATTGCTATTGGAAATCGGTCCATCTCCCAGGTCTTGGGGCTGCTGTCTGAAGCAAGGGGCATTATCGCCCAGGTAATGAGTGCTAGAATCACCCAGCAAATTGGAATTGGCAGAAATGGAGTCTTCAGTCATACGATTTAAGCTCAAATGGAACTAAAACACTGGTTATCTCCGGGAAAACCTCATTTTGATGGAAATTAATTGCGGAATAAAATGCCTGTGCACAAACTAACTTCTATTAAAAAGTCACAACTCCTTGAGAAAGAGAGAGAGAGAGACAAAATTGTAATTCCTTTTCTCTGGCAGAGAAAAGATATGCCTCATCTTCTAACAAGTTGAGCCAAAGAGAAGAGAACAATATTCCTTTGTGATTCTCTGGCCTGTGTGTGTCTGTCTGGATGAAACGGAGTGGGTCTCGGGCCTTAGTATTATCACCTGTAAAATGGGTTCTTGGCAGAGTAGAGGGTGGGGGTTCCAACTCTGACGCTCTGAGCTCCAAACTGTCAGGTAGACGGTCCCTG
>PITA01033616.1:0-12536 GCA_004023965.1 Spilogale gracilis | reverse complement strand
TTTTTTTTAAAGATTTTATTTATTTGACAGAGAGAAACACAGCCAGAGAGGGAACACAAGCAGGGGGAGTGAGAGAGGGAGAAGCAGGCTTCCCGCCGAGCAGGAAGCCCGATGTGGGACTCGATCCCGGGTCTCCAGGATCATGACCTGAGCCGAAGGCAGTCGCTTAACCAACTGAGCCACCCAGGCGTCCCTGTTTCTGTTTTTTGAAAGAGCTTCAGGAGAATAGATATTATTTCTTCTTTGAATGTTTGGTAGAATCCCCCAGGGAATCCCCCAGTGAATCCTTCAGGTTCTGGGCTCTTGTTTTTTGGGAGGTTTTTGATCACTGCTTCAATCTCATTACTAGATATTGGTCTATTCAGGTGTCAATTTCTTCCTGTTTCAGTCTTGGAAGTTTATAGGTTTGTACTAGATTATTTTAAGAAGGAGGGGATATGCACATTGATCACCTAACATGATTAGCATATGGTAGATACTTCATTGGAGATAAGAGATTATTATTACTGCTAACGATTTATTTTCTAGATTCTTGATGATCCAAAGAACCCTTATATATACAGATATGAAGGAAAAATGGTCATATTGAAGATAGAACAGAGAGACTGAACACTGTAATGAAACTTTTTTTTTTTTAAAGTAGGGGGGGTATGTGTGTTGATTTTTCAATATTCCAGATAGGAACTCATGCGTTTCTCTTCCCAAGGTATATATTTTTCTTTTTTTTTTATAGTTTCTTTTCTTTCTTTTTTTTTTTTAAAGATTTTATTTATTTGACAGAGAGAAACACAGCCAGAGAGGGAACACAAGCAGGGGGAGTGAGAGAGGGAGAAGCAGGCTTCCCGCCGAGCGGGGAGCCCGATGTGGGGCTAGATCCCGGATCTCTGGGATCATGACCTGAGCCAAAGGCAATCGCCTAACCAACTGAGCCACCCAGGTGCCCCTATAGTTTCAAAAATAGAATCTCTAAGAAGTTTGATGGGGAGGCAAAAAGACTCTAGCATGAAGGGAGCTTCTATCTTTGAGAGGTTTGAGCCTCCTGTAAAAGCTGCAGAGTGTTCTGAGGTGTATGGAATTTCCATATTTATGTCATTTAATTGTCCGCCTGGACCCTCAAAACTTGTAAGGTCAGAAGAGCCAAGACCAGTTTTTGCTTTCTCTGAAATAACACTTCCTTTCTGATACTGAGTATGCAACATTTTTTAAGCCTGAGCATGAAATTTTCTCTTCCAGTTCATTATTAAAAGGTGTTAAGATGTTGCAGCTTTAACATAAAATCCGGTTAAAATTCCATTATATTGCAATAGACAAAGTTCAAACATCATTAGATAACCTAGACATGAAGTGAATAATTTCTCTTTTGATATTTATATATCATTCATTATTAAAGTGAGTAATTTATTTAATTAACAGCTACTCAAAAGATTGGTTTTTCTTTCTGTTTTCACAGAAAGATTAATTTTACTAAAAGTGTAGGAAAACTGCAGGAGAAAGTGACTGTGTGTTCTCATGCTTAAAATTCCTAATTTCTCTCTAACATATATTTTCCCTCATAATTACACATCTAAATTTGTGAGCTCAAGTACAGATTTATCCGTACTAATAGAAATAAAATCTCTCCTTTTGAATTACTGTCTCTTATTGGATAGTATAAGACATTTAATTAGTTCTCATATCTACCATTAAAAATACTGCTGAGATATCTTGACAACTTAAGCCATATTACGTATTAAAAGTATTCCCAATTTGTATGAATTTAACATTTGTGAAAGTCAAGTGTTAAAATTAGTTATTGCAACATATAAGCCACATAAACAGGGTATATAGCTGTAAATGGAGTATATAGCTTGCTGTGGCTCCTTCAACAGAACACATCTCCCTCACTGGCCAGAAGGATCAAAGTCTTTGCTTATTCTCAGTGATTCAAGTCAGACTATACTTCCATTGAAAGACTCCTTGTTTTTTGAAGGATACTTGTGATATTTGAATTTTTTTGTTAGTGTTTTCAATATTCGTATTCTAGACAAAAGAACTAGGGTGTCATGTCATTTTTTTCTTTTGTAATTGAGATGAGACAAAGACAGGAGAGATGTTGGCTGTTGTAAGTGGAGTGATGTGCAGTGTTCTTTCTTAATGTCTCATCAGCAGCAATTATAACAAATTACTTAATGCTCTCATTAATATACTCAAAACATGAATAGTATTGCATGTCTGTTTAAACACCACCTGGTGGGTATCAATAGACCACCAGCTATTCATTGACCACATTTTGATAATCACTGCTTTAGAACTTCAAATGCCTTGGAAATGACCCAAATAATTTACTTTTGATTTAAAGATAGTCTAATGAGCTACATAACTGTGTGCTATATTTGCAAGTAGAATTGCTTTCTGGGATGTTTACAGAAATAGGAAACTATTCAGATTGCATGGTTCTGCAGAATTTTACCTTTATGATATATTTATTTTTGGAGTCTGAGTCCAGGATTTTTCTGGTTTCTTCTGAATGATCCTGTGTACTTAGTTTGCTCCATTTGATCAGTCCTGTGTTGGTTAAAATCTCTTAAATTGATTCCTGAGAAAATTCCAATGAGCTAAGCATTTTAATGTGAAAAGGGAACTGAGAAAACTATGCAGTAAATAACATTAACGTTGTAACAGAATGGCTCCAAGAATGGCTGTAAATGCTTTCTATTTATTTGTCCTTACCTAGCTGAGATTGAAGTTGATCCAGCTTAAGCTGGAATCATGGCTACTTTAGTCATTAAACTTCAACATGTGGATGCCACTTTATTAAGTGTCATTTTAAGAGAAGACATCCAAACAATTTTTGCTCTACCAAGCAATTTTCAGACACGTAAAACAAAGAGATATCTTGAAACTATTTTTTAAGATTAAGGTATTTTATTAAAAATGACCTTCATGGAGAAAATCCTAAGTCTACAAATTTGGATCCACAAAAAGATGTAGAGATGAATAAAATAATGTTTGATGTTGAAAACTGTCTTTGGCAAGGCAATTCAAAACATGAAAGGCTGGTAGGTACAACCTTTGGAGTCCTGAAAAAAAGAGAATTAGGGAACTACCAGTATTGTATCTAAAATGAGATGTTTGGTTTAGTGATCAGTTAGTATTCAACTGGTTTTAGAAGCAGAGCCATATGTTAGAATTCATGTACTATAGTAAGATGAATTTTCTGGAAATGATCCCTAAGGTTCCTCAAGCCACTTTGGAGGAAAATATCAATGTTTTTCTGCAAAGAAAATACCATTTGCATAAGGATGGTACTTATTAAACATCACATCTGCAAGGTTAAGTAGGTAATCAGAATGCCAGTTCATCCAATAGACATTGTTCTCTAGGTTGTATATAGCTCAAACCCAATGTTCTCCTTTCTCTTTCCCCAAAGGTGGATTCCTATCAGTTCTAGACTTGCTATTTAAAGCATACATGTTTTAATCAAGATTTTTTTAAATCCAAATTTAAGAAGCCCTCTCAATTTATCATAAGAGATATTTGTTATGATGCCTTCTTATATACACTGAAAGCTTGGAAATGAAGTCTGTTTGCATCATATGGTGCCTGGTCTGGCAGACTGGGAGCTGATTGTGAAGTCACTTGGTATAAAGTAAAACATTCACCTGTCACAAGTATGGTGGCACCTTCACAGAAGCAGTCAGATGGGTCCCTTCCAAGTGGATAGGAATGGCATCTCAAAATAGAGCTGCTACAGAGCAGGACCAGAATCCACACCTGGGTCTTCTCATTTCAAACGAAAGGCAGAAGCTAAGTGATTAATTATTCATTTAAAATACTTTGAATAATTTCATGGATCCTAGAATTTTAAGTTTTGATCACCCTTTTAAATAAAATATAGGACCTAAATATTTGAACGCTTTCAAGATTTTTGGTGTGAAATTGGAATGTGATTTATTTTTTCTTTGATTTTCCCTCTCCTCATAAGTAACATTAATTAAGCCTAGGAACATTAAATAAAAATATCCTAAGACAGAGGAACAGAGTCAGACTTCTGGATGTACCACAGTTATTTATCCATTTACCTACTGAAGGACATCTTAGTTGATTCCAATTTTTGCAAATCATGACTAAAGCTGCTATAAACATCTGCATATAGGTTATTGGGTGCACATAAATTTTCCTCTGCTTTCGGTGAATGCTAAGGAGTGTGATTGTTGGATCCAATGGTTAGGGCATGTAATGTTTCATTAGAAACCACCAAACTGTCTTCCAAAGTGACTGTATAATTTTGCATTCCCGCCAGCAGTAGACGAGTGCTCGTGTTGGATCACATCCTCACTTGCACTCAGTGCTCTCAGTCTTCTGTCCAACAGGTTGTGGTGGTATTTCAGTACTATTTTAGTTTGTATTTGCCTGATAACATATGATGGGCAGCATTTTTACAGATGCTTATTTGCTGTCTTTATGTCTCTTTTAATGAGGGGTCTATGAAGATCTTTGGCCCATTTTTTTAATCGAGTCATCTGTTTTATTATTTTTGGTTCTAATAGTTAACAGTCCTTTAGCAGATACATCTCATGCAGATGTTTTCCCCTGTCTGTGACTTCTCTTTTTTTTTTTCAGACTGTGACTTTTTCAAGACAAAAATTTTTAACTTTGATGAAGTTGGCTTATCAATTGTTTTTTTTCTCCCCATGGCTCATGCTTGTGGCGTTGTATTCTAAAAAGGCACTTGCTAACCCCTAGATCATCTGGATTTTCTATTATATGATTTTCTCTTATGTAATCTTCTAGGAGTTTTACAGGTTTGTATTTTACATTTAGGTCTGTTATCTGTTTCAATTTTTGTAATGAGTGTAATATAATATCCAGATTATTATTATTATTTTGCCAGTTATAGTTATCCCAGCACTATTTTTTTGGGAAAAAAACTGACAGACTTTTAAGATGGCATTTTTTTTGATAGTTTCTGCAAAGTACTGAGGAAATATTCTGTAGGGTGCGATTCTTAGCCCCACAGTTAGAGAGTAAAGGAAGACGAAGGGTTATTATTGAATGACAACTCTGTCTTAGTCATTGTACTATGTAGTCCACCTATATTATTTAGACTTTGTAACAACCTGAGTTAGGTATTGATCTACCCATATACTATAAGGAGTTTCAAATGTAGAGCTTCGGTGCTATTTCCAACCGAATGCACTTAGTGTGCACACACACACACACACACACGGGCACACACACAGTGAGCACAGGCTCTGGAAATAAATCTGTGTTTGAATCTGAGCTTTGCCACTTTCTAGCTATGTGCCCTCTGTCGGGGGGGGGCTTTTCAGTTTCTTCATATGATGTGGGTAACAATCACGTCTATTTTATAGGATTTTTGTAAGAATTAATGTCTCTGAAGTGTTTACTGCCAGGCCTGGTACATAGTAATTGCTCAATAAACTAGATGTTAGCCTATCATTCAAACCCAAACATGTCCATTCTTTCCATCTGATAATACTAATCTTGAGAAGTGAAATAGTAGTCGTGATTTAGGCCTGGTTTTGTGGACAGAATACTGAAATTTAAGAGAAGGTGCCCATGTTATTTCAGAGGAAATGATACTAGGATTCTACAAAATGGAGACATAAAGTAATAATAGTGGTATAAAATTTAGTATGACACTTTTAAAACATATGTTGCCTTAATGAAATAATAAAGAGGAGCCCGCGAAAGCAGCAAATGGAGGATTAAAGCTCAATGTCAACATAAGACAACATCTGTCAAGATTGTAGCCAAACTCTGATTAGCTTATTTTTCATAAATAAAAATGAACCTATGTCTGGATTGTCAACTGTTAATTTAATTCACCATTCCACTGAAGTACTTTGTTTCATAATAAACTCATAGAAGCATGTTTGGGAATTTTTTTTTTTTTTAGTAAGGACATCAATGCAGTGGTTTTACCTGTAGTTCTGTAGTCAATCTATGACCCTTTAGGAATTTGTGATCATATGGTATTTGTGGTAGCTCATCTTTGTGGATGACTCACCAGGTGCTGGGTTTATCAAGTATTTACGTATTTAATCTCTTCCACAGTCCTATGAGGTAGGTGCTGCTGTCATACCCATTTTACAGATTATGAAACTGAAGTAAAGAGAGGTCAAGAAACATGTCTAAGATCATATGCCTAACTGATATGTGATTGTGGCTGAACTGAGATTCATATCAAGTTTGTTCTCCCAGAGCCTGTATTTAAGCCTTCTCTAATGAAGCATGTGAATTGTTTTCATTCTCAAAAACTCTAAGGGAAACAATGTATTTATCATTGTTACTGCTGCATAAATTATTTAAACATCCATTAGTGTGGGCTGAAATTACAGCCAATTCTTTGAAATACAGGGTCTAAGAGGGAAAGTAACAAGTAGGAAGATTTTGGGGAGGAAGTAGGAGATGAGATTAATATTTGCAGGGGGAGTTAGGAACTGAGGTGCACATGGACTGCACTTCATCTGTTACAGGTGTTTGTTTACTTTAAGTATGGTTTTTAAAAAAGTCAAGTTTGGTTACACATAGTCAAGATAGGCACTTAGCATCCCACCTCAGTTCTTACCCTTCCTCCTTGAGTGTGTGGTCCCCCTAGTCTGAAGAGAGGCTACAAGTTAGCTTCCAAAAATCTTTGTTGCTGTTAGTATTTCACTGAAAATAGTACAGTATTTCTTTTGTCCTATTTTCATTTAAGAACTTTTGAGACACTGTAACTTTAAATACTATATGTAATATTTGGTCCTTGAGGTTAGGAAGGTGTTCACTGTACATCTTTTGCATATAATGTGATAAGCCAGTTATTATCTTGACCACTTAATCCATTCACTAATAGTTGCTTGTGGGTTCTGTAGGGAAGATGCCCTCTAAAAGGGTGCTAGAATTCTAAGGGTTGAAGTTACATAATTAATTCTTAAATTCTTTTGGGGAAAGGCTCCTGCTAGACCTTGTTTATAACAAAAGTAGTTTAGTAGAATGTAAGTACAGCACTAAAATTTAAAACACAAAAAAATGTTTACCATTGCATTTTTCTTTCTTTCTTTCTTTCTTTCTTTCTTTCTTTCTTTCTTTCTTTCTTTTTTTTTTTTTTTGCATGTGCTTTGACTTGTATGTGAAAGTTAAGAGACTTGGACAGCACTTCATGCTTTCATCACCAAGCATTTTGGACATTGTTGTCCGTTGATGTTATCACATCCTGGGTGGGGGGGGGGAGGTAAGACTCTAGATGTTCAGACAAAATGTGTATTTCATTCCCACAACTTCAGTACATAAAGAAGTTGCTGAAAAGCTCATAATTTTGAGTGTGGTGTAAGATAATTGTTTCTTTGGCACCCTGTTTAAGCTTCAACTTTATTGTAGAAATGTTGCTAAATAACCTCATGGAAGATATATTTTTAGGAAAGAGATTGAGAAGTAAATATCAAACACTTTTGGTTACAAAGAAATTTTGAAAGTCAGTCCTATAGTATGTTTTCACGTGAGTCTTCAGCTGAATAACATTAGGTGGCATCAGGATGCCATCTGGGGTGCAGTTGAAAAGTAACATGGGATGAAGGGCACTGACTCTGGACTCACACTGCCTGGGTGAATCCTGGCTTGGCTACATCCTTGCTGTTACTTTCTGTACCTTAATCACTCCACCTGTCCAATGAAGATAATACAGCACCTCTCCTCATGCAGTTGTGGTGAAGTTAACCTGAGTTATTATATGGAATTTGCTTTGAACCATGCCAGGCACTTGCTTATTAAGAAGGTATGGGTGTTAACCTTTATCATGAACATTATTCTCATTGAGAACATCCTTGGTTTTTTAATACCAGAACAAAATAAACAACACTACAAGTATCCATACAATATAAAGTAATTTATTCTCAAACTCCTCATACTGAAGAGTCATTAGGGAAATAATCTCTGTAGTCCATGAGAAGGCATTTGTATTTACAAGCCATAGTTGTTTATGAAGTTCAAGCATCTCCATGTTGAGGTCAGGGTTTTAGATGATGAAAGCATTCCTATCCATCACATTCAAGGAGTACTCACCTGTACAGGTACTCTGAATGATACAGAACTGGATTAAGTCATCTTTTTTTTTTTTTTCTACCCTAATTAGCTTTTCAGAAGTAAAATTTGTTAGTAAAGTCAGTCTGTAACTGTTTTGATAAACAAAGGAGGAAAGAATGTAAAGGTTTTCTTACTGCACATGTCCTGGAGCATGCTATGTTGGTTGTTCCACACTGACACAAAGGGCCGGAGTCCTCGCCAAGACCTGAGAGTGAAGACCAAGAGAGTGAAACCATTACAAATTTTGCAGGTGCTCACTTTTAAATGGTAATTGTTGCCTAAAGTTCACAGCAGGCCTAGTGTTTGAATTTTCAGACAAAACCTCACATTTGGGAACGTTAAGATGCTGAGAAGGGTATGCCATTAGCTGAGGATTGACAGTAGTCTCTGAGGATTGACCACAGTTACGACACATTTACTCAAACTCCCCAGCCTCCATAATTGCTTCTAGGCCACAACAATGCACTATAGTTTGGTCTGGTAAAGAACTCTAAATTCGTCATTTACTTTGGGTGGGAGGAATCCATGTGTCTCTTTTTCTCTGGCTCCAAGAGACAATGGCTGGGGTGCTGTTAAATAAAATTAGAATAAGTGGGAGTTTTCTGGCTTGTGTACTCAATGAGGGAAGAACAGTTCAGGAAGAAGTTAATTTTTCTCTGGTTCTTCCACAGCAAAAATCTAAGCAGTCTGCCTTATAGGGGAGAAAGCTTAGGAGCTCTATTTCACCACCTGTTCAGCAGCTTGTAGACTCCTTATAGAAACAAGGTGCTCATTAAAATTATATTTACTATGCTTAGTACTCATTCCCTACTTGTCCCATTTGGGTGGAAGAGGTGAGAAAAACCAGGAAAGTCATGAAAATAGCCACTATTAAGTTGGCCTAAATCTTACATCAATACACATTTAAAATAAACCTAGAATGTTCTTTACCTGGTGATCCCTATCCTTGTAATTCTCTGTGATGATCTATTAACATTTGTTTCAAGTAGATTTTTTTTGATATCTTTTTTTAAAAGATTTTATTTATTTGAGAGAAAGGAGGTGGTTAGAGAGAGCCCATGCAGTGGAGAAGGGCAGAGGGAGAGATGAAGCAGACTCTCCCCTGGGATCCTGACTTAAGCCAAAGGCAAATGCCCAACTGACGAGCCACCCAGGTGCCCTCGATTTTTTTCATATCTTTTTTTTTTTTTAAGATTTTATTTATTTGACAGAGAGAAACACAGCCAGAGAGGGAACACACGCAGGGGGAGTGAGAGAGGGAGCCCGATGTGGGGCTTGATCCCTGGTCTCCGGGATCATGACCTGAGCCGAAGGCAGTCGCTTAACCAACTGAGCCACTCAGGTGCCCCGATTTTTCATATCTTAATATACTTGTGTGGGATCTTGTAAATTGCAGATAGGTCAGTGTAAACTTTCACAACTTTGGATTGCTCTTCCAAAGTAGAGACTGGATTTTTTCTTTTCTTTTTTTTTTTTTAAGTAGTTACTGTTTGGGATACTGTTATTTGTACTTCATCACCTCTGAGCTTATTCCTTAGTTAGGATTCCTTATTCTGGCCTTGTTTGTTCTTGCATTTAGCAGGGTATTTGGAATAAACTTTGTTAAAGTCCTGTGGATTCAGTAACATGCCTTTGACTTCTGTTTTATTCCCCACAATACCTGGCAGTGTTGGGCACTTAGTAGGTATTCAGTAAGTACATCAGTTAGACTTCCTGGCTTGTCCAAAGAGGAGTTAGGGATAGCTGTTACTTAGATTTAATCCCCAGAGAACTATTTCTTAAGTTCCCCCTGGTAAATGGGGTTGCCATCTGCTTTCGTTCTTTGGGTATAAACCTTTTGCTTGTGACTACTAGCCTTTTCTAATTTAAAGAGAATTGGACTCTCTTCTTTCCTTGTGTTTATAAGGTTGCTTGTTTTCACAGAGGCAGTACGCAGTAGTGGCCAGGCCTCCTTCTGCCACTTAGTAGCCATGGGACCTTGGAGGCCTTAATACCAAATAACACTTAACCTGTCTGGAGAGTTAAAGAGATGTAAATAACTTAGAAAAGAGCCTGAATAATGGATTTATTCATGTTAGCTTTTATTAGTAGCCTTTAAAAAGTGAGTTTGTGACAGTCATTTGCTTTCCTAAACTATGGAAATATTCAGAATTGGACAAGCTTTCTGGAAACACAAGTGCTTATTTTGTTTACACTAATTTGAGTCTTTTGCATTGGGTTTATTTCCCTTGACCTTGAGTTACTTTCTTCATCAGAAGCCTTTTCCTTTAAAGATTTTGCTCCCAGGAAAGACAATAATCTTTATGTCTAGAGGAGACAGGATAAATTATAGACAGAATTTTTCTTATGTTCACAAAGTTTTTTCAGAACTCTGTTGGATATAGGTAGTCTTTAATGGGTTGCTATGACCCTGATAATACTAGTATGTAGCCAGTTTAAACTTGAAGATTATAATTTTTTTTGGATGAAAAGAGATTTTGGGGTTTTTCTTTTTAGCTGAAACAATTTATTTTACATAAGAAGAAACTGTACTTTGCTCTTTTCTTTCTTAAGCACTTTTAAACTATTAGATCTTTTTAATTCTTAATATTGAGATATCATAAGGCATTCTTAGAGCATTAGTGAATGTGATAACATTGAGCCAAGCACCGCAGAAAGCCATTCAACATTACCTTTCAAGAGTCTATATAGACCATTAAGTGAGTATTTTAAAAATTGATCTTTAAGGGTGAAAAAAGGCCCTTTCTCCCTCATCGGATCTACACAGATTTCACTGATTTAGTTTTCATATCCTGTTATTTTTGAAATGAATTTATTCAGATCCATTATGGGTTCGTATGGCCTCTCTCTAACTCCAGGGAAATCGGCCTAATTTTACAACTCATCTACAATGCCAGGTTATCAATTAGCTGCCAAGTTTGTTGCATTAGTAATCAAACAGCCTCTAAAATCCACCTCTAAATCTCAGTAGATTTCTTTCTAACCACATCTGAATCATAGTTCACTATTCTAAAGTGCTGAATTAAATCAACCACTGACTCTACTCTTCATTGTCAACATGAAACTTCTAGTGGATCAATTAGGAAACATATTGATTTTTTTTTTTTTAAAGGCTCTTATCCTAGCTAGAACTTACCACAAGAGTATGTCTATACATTTATGTATAGACTTGATCTGTGGCTCAGATGGTTTCCCAACCTTACCAGTATGATGCTGGAGTACAGTTTGCAGTGAACTACGGTCTGTTTTTTAAATGGGTTCCTGTGAGTATTCACTGCTTAATGCAAGCAGGAAATAGAGGCACCATATTCAGAATGTACATTTATTTCTGAAAGATACATTTCAGGATTAGAGATAGTAAAAATTTTTAAATAAATCCACTTTGCTTATTTACAATCTGTTTTGGTTATTGTCTATGTTGAGTAAATTTTTTTTTTAAAGATTTTATTTATTTATTTGACAGAGAGAAACACTGCCAGGGAGGGAACACAAGCCGGGGGAGTGAGAGAGGGAGAAGCAGGCTTCCCGCAGAGCAGGGATAATGACCTGAGCTGAAGGCAGTTGCCCAACCAACTGAGCCACCCAGGCGCCCCTATTTTGAGTAAATTAACTCAACAAGAATGTTTGGTTACTCGTAGTCCAAATTAGAAAAAAAAACAAAACAAAACTATGTTCTGTGGTAGTATTTACTAAAAACTCCTTCAAAAGCATTAATGATCCAATTGTATTTGTGTTTTACTTAAAATATACCTTATTGGGAAATAAACATACATAAAATGCAGAACGCAGTTGGGTTGATTCCATATCATTTTATTTATATTTCAAAGGCAATGCTTATAACTAGTAGTTGCTTTTTTCCATGTAAGCACTGACTTTTCTGTACTATAATTATTTTTATAATGAAATATCAAAAATCAGACAAATGAATATGAATGTAAAATTATTACATGGAAGGTCACATACTTTTATGACAGATGTCACTATCTCAAATGTGTATGTGTGTGTGTGTGTGTGTTAGAGAGAGTGCATGTACGTGAGTGCTTGGGGGCGGGGGGAAAGGGCAGAGGAAGAGAATCTCTAGTAGACTGTGTTGAGCTAGGAGCCTGATGCTGAGCTTGATCTCATGACCCTGAGATCCTGACCTGAGCCCAAACCAGGAGTTGGATGCTTAACTGACTGCACCACCCAGTTGCCCCTCAAACATTTTTCGGTTATTATTTTGGAATGCTACAACATACAGAGATTTAGTCATACCACTTAAATTTATAGAGCTAATTAACTTTTACTAGGCACAGTGGTACCAACCTCATTCATGAGCTTTTGTCTGAATGACTTGGTTGTAGCCAAAAAGTAAATCTGTTTTCAGATAATAAAGATATTCATGGGACAGTGATAGGGATTCTACAGATAGTTCAGCTTTGGAGCCATAATAATTGATGACTTTAGAGACTTTTAAAAATAGAAACAGG
>PITA01033615.1:0-12531 GCA_004023965.1 Spilogale gracilis | reverse complement strand
GTAGGGGGAGTGGGGGCGGGGAGGCTGGGGGCGGGGGGTGAGTGGGTGGGTCACTGGGGGAGGTGGGAGGTGGGGCGTGGTGTGTGGAAGGCGATTGGGTGGGTTAGTGGTGCGGCGGGGGGCTAATCCGGTGCGTTGCCTCCTGGCTAGCAGTTTCAGTGAATGTGGGCCGCTCTGCTTCATGTTGATCCGGACGGAAATAACAAACTTCTTTACCGCTTCCGTAAATTGATCCTATTCACATACAAGCATATGTGAATACAGCAAACTACTTAAAAATTTTTTTTTTCAAAATAAAGAATCATATTGATGCAAATACACTAATCATAGGAGATCTTAACACACCACTCTCAGCAATGGACAGATCATGTAAACAGAAAATCAGCAAAGAATCAAGAGCCTTGAAATGTCTATACTGCCCAGAGCAATCTACACTTTCAATGCCATTCCGATCAAAATTCCACCAACATTCTTCAAAACGTTAGAACAAACAATCCTAAAATTTATATGGAACCAGAAAAGACCCCGAATCGCTAAGGAATTGCTGAAGAAGAAAAGCAAAGCTGGGGGCGTCTCAGCTGACTTCAGGCTTTATTACAGAGCTGTGATTACCAAGACAGCATGGTACTGGCACAAAAACAGAGAAATAGACCAATGGAAGAACCCACATATGGACCCACAAATCTATGGTCAAATCATCTTTGACAAAGCAGGAAAAAATATCCAGTGGAGAAAGGACAGCCTCTTCAATAAACGGTGCTGGGAAAATTGGACAGCTACGTATAGAAGAATGAAACTAGACCATTCTCTTACACCACACACAAAGGCAAACTCGAAATGGATGAAAGACCTCAACGTGAGGCAGGAATCCATCAAAATTCCATCAAAATCCGCTGAAACGTCAAAGTGGAAAGGTGAGCGTGATGCTGACAAGATACGTTAAGGCCACACATCCCCAATATTCCCACTTGGACACGCCATAACAGAAGCGGCGCTTGGGGAAACGGCTTACCGCTCATTACTTCTGAGAATCCCGGAGAGGGCATCCTCTGGGTCCGCGGGCACGGGGCAGGGCAGCAGCGCGAGGGGCTGGCGACCGACCGCGGCGGGTGAGGGGGTGACGCCTGAGGCTCCCTGCGGTCCACAGCCTGCTTGCGCTTGTGGGAGTCTCTGGCTCTCGCCTCAGGGAGGCGTCCTCCAGTGGCACCTCACAGCCACGCGGCCTCCGGCCCACCAGAGCGGACAGCGGCGCGGGGAGCAGGCGCCAAGAGGCTACTTGGGCAGGGCTGGTCACGTGTCCAGAAATGGGCTGAGCTCATTGGCTCATCCGAGCTCCATCCTGGGAGTTGGGGCAGAGCTTGTGGGCCTGAAACGTCAGGAGTTCTCGCGGTAGATTGCAGACAAGTGCACACGGAGGGCTGAGAGGCCCTGGCACGGAGTCCAGTCGCGTGGGTAGGTGGCGGGATAAATAAGAGAGGAGATGAGGCCCGGCGTGGGCGGCTAGAAGACAAGGAAGTACTGTCCCTGCCTGTGGAACCTCGAGTTTTCAGAGAGGCCTCAACGGAGCTCAGTCATGTCTGGGCCCACATGGTCTCAGGGCCACACGCTCTGTCCGGGCTGAGTTCTTGGAAAGGCCCCCAGGGTGGGAAGGTTGGTCAGTGCCATTTCCCGGGGACAAGAGAGGAGTGAGGGGCCTCAGTTTCCCCGGGGCGGGTGCGGGGGGTCAGCCAGAGGGCGATGCCTTTAGGAGACCTCAAGGACTGTGGGTAGGAGGCGAGGCCACAGACCGGCCTCAGGGTCTCCCAGAGGCAGGGGGTGTGGATGTGGCCGACCAGCCCCACAAGCAGGCCATAAACAACCTCCAGTGAGCATTCATATCTCATCGTCAGATTACTTATGAGCTTTGTTTTGGTTACCCACTCTCCTCTTATTTGAGTGTTTTAATTGCCTATTATAAAGTTGCTGTGACCACTCAGCCAAGAACATTTCTTAATTCAGGTAAGTTTTCTTTAAAAGTGTCTACTTGTCATTGTGGTTGTACGTATGCCTTTCAATTCTTGACTCCTCCGTATCTTCCTATGTGAATGCTTCCAGATGAGTTTCTGTGTTTTCCAAAATCACAGTTGTCTGCTTTATAAAATCCTGCATCATTTGCAAGATTTTCATGTTTCCTTCGAAACCAATTTGTTTTATCCTTTTAGATGCTGCCAACATCTGCCTCTCAAGGAAGGAACTGGCTGATAAAGACTTAGTGCAATGGGAAAGGGCACAAACTTCAAGTAAGTGGGTTGGGTTGCTTGAAGGGGGCTAATATTCTCCCAGTGGCCTGTAGGCGATTGTCTTTATGTTACACTAACTCCCCTACACAACCTCATAACTGGGGATTGGGTTAATGTATACTCAGCTAACAAGATCCTCTTGTATTCAGTTTGAAGTCTGTTGCTGTAGAGAATCCCTAAATTTGCCACTGGGGGATCATCTTCCTACCCTTTAGCCCCATGCTGTGTCTTTGATTAGTGGTGTACATATGTGTGAAGGGGACAGTTGTCACTGAAATTACAGACAGCTGAATGGCGATTTGAATTGCATGAGCATTAAGGTCTTCCTTGAGAGGAATATGCAAAACCCGTGGTTAGAATGATTTTATTCAAGCATCAGGAAGTATAGATAAATCCCCTTGACATCAACACAGCAGGGGACACTCTGAGAACCTAATTCTAATGAATATACATTTTGGCTTTTTGACTACAAGGGAAGTAGGGCAGAGGATTTATTTAGATCTTCTTAATTAATAGCCTAGTATATTAGGGCCACTATAGGGCTATTCTGTTTCTTCAGAGAAAAAGAACCAATAGGAGACATAGATATGTATGTGTACACATGTACTTACATACCCATACACACATAATATACTTAACATATATCTTTGTGTATGTGACTGTGTGTATATTTATGTGTATAAATGTATGCACAAACACAGAGATTCACTGTAAGAATTTCGCTCATGTGATTAAAAAGTTCCACAATCTGCCCTCAGCAAGGTGGAGAACCAGGGAGGTGGTGCATTTTGGTCTGAGTCTGAAGGCCTGAGAACCAGGGGCACCGATGTCCAAAAGCAGCAGAAGATGGATGTCTCACTTGAAGCACACAGACTGAAATTACCCTTCTTCTGCCTTTCTGTTCCATTCTGCCCCTCAGTAGAGGGGTAGGAGGATGCCCGCCTGCGCTGGGGAGGGCATCTTCTTAGCCTACTGATTCCCATGCGAATCTTTTCATGGACACACACACACACACACACACACACACAATTTTATAATCATGAAGAGGGATGTAGAAGTGGTTGCATTTTCTACTCCATGATACGATCGCCTTCTCTTGGTAAGCCAGGCATAAAAACACATCATGGCAGGGACACTGGGATTGTCTGTGTTCTAGGTGGAGTCATACCTAGAGGCTGTTCATATTTGACCAGAGCCTTGCCTATAATGAAATGGGACATTTCCTTCTATTTAGTTCATTATATTTGTGCAGCCTTTTACTATTTGGAAGGTCACTGCACTGGTGTGTTCAGCTATGCCTGTAGGGAATACATTGAGGGGATTGGGGCGGTCTCAGTACCGCAGGTCCTGGAGAGGGGTTTGTGCAGGTTGTTGAGGTGTTTCCAACAGGAAGTCCCCCATGTCAGGACTGACATGGCAAAGGTGGTTGGCTAAGGAGATCTCGCCAAGCTCTCTGCAGATCAATTCAGAGAACGTGCTTAGTAATAGCAAATAGAATCCAATGAAGTCACCATCTATAGGTGGGTTTGTAAATCAAAAACAGGGTTGGACCAGCACTTTCCTCAGGTTCAACTAACACTTTGTGGGCATGTGATGTGACCACATTTATTCCCAGGGTCCTGGACAGTGTCTTCCCTGTGTCAGCTGGTAGGGTGGTGGTGCCCTTCTGTCTGTGTTCTTGCTTACTGCTACCAGTGTTGTCCCACTGTAGATAGGATTTGTGTACACAAATGCAGGCACATGAGAAATGTCTTAATTTTTTTTTTTTTAAACAGAATTAAATGAGTCTGAGGCAATATTCTGGTGGGGTCAAGGAAAATTCAATCACGGACTGTTTGGGACCCCTTCACTCTCCTTTTAGGGCACAGAACTTGTGGGGGTTTAGGTGAAATCAGAGGCAGCCCTTTCTCTTTGGTCTGTGGGCTCATTGGCTGATACTCTTGTTTGCAACCGCTTTTTATCTCTGAAGAACAAAACCAGAAAGTCACAGGTTACCAGGAGCTCCTATTGTGTCTTCTTTCACTAACTGTAATCACCAAGGAATGTGCTTTCAGGGTGCGATGCAGGCCTCCCTGGTGACCAATGAATGCTAGTTTCCAGGCTGTGATCCTTTTCTGGGTTGTGAGCTCCTCAGGAGAGAGTCCAAGACTGTCTCATTCACTGCTTCATCCCCAGAGCCCAGAAGAACCTTCCTGCACAGCAGGTGTTCAGTGAATATCTGCTGAGTGAAGGAGTCCACGGGAAAAGCCCCAGGGCTAACTCAATCAAGAAGTCTTGGATTTTACGAATAACCTGGAAACAAGTCCTTCTGGACTGGCTGGTAGCCAACTTCAGTGGAAAAACATGGCTGAGACCCAATTACCCTTTTCAGTAGAAAGTGGCCTGAGGGCTAACAAAATACCAGAAACAAATCCTATAAAGAATTATCAGTAAACTTGCTGCATGCAGTACATTTGTATAAGTTATTACTGAATATAGAAGAGAAAGATATTTTTCTAAAAATGCATTTTTGGGGCGTCTGGGTGGCTCAGTTCATTAAGTGTCTGCCGTCAGCTCAGGTCATGATCCTAGAGTTCTGAGATAGAGCTCTGTGTCAGGCTCTCTGCTCAGCAGGGAGCCTGCTTCTCCCTCTCCCTCTGCTTGCTGCTGCCCCGGCTTGTGCCCTCTCTCTTTGTCAAATAAATAAAATTGTGTAAAAAAAAAAAAAGCCAGAAAAAATAAAAATGCATTTTATTACAATACAACATAAATACCTAGATGTCTATGAGTGATACTTGTAGTTAATGAACCCTCCCAAAGCACCCGGAAGCACCTCTCCCACGCCCACCCCCCATTTCTACCTCAACTGGCAACCATTCTCAGAAGTGCTTTCATTAGGATTCGTTCTAATTGTTTTGAGCTTTATGTAAATGTAATCAAGGAGGACGCTTTCTTTTGTGCCCGACTCCATTTACTCATCATTACATTTGGAGGAGGCACGCATGTGTGTGGTTGTGGTGGGTGTTGGCACTGTGAGAAGAGACTGAGATTTATTATGCTGCTGATGGACAGCCGGGATGCCTCTTCTGGTGCGCACTGCTGGGGACATGCTGGTGTGTGTCTCTGGTGCACCTGGGCACACACTTCTATTGAGTGGATTCCACTGAGGAGTGCACTTGCTGATTGTCTTAGGTCACAGCACCCGGACGCGGAACCCGAGAGGGGGTTGCTGTGCAGGTGATTTATGGGAAGATTGTTCTCTGGAGGAGCCTGGGAAGAAGTGAGGGAAGAGCAGGGCTAGGGGAAGCAGCCAAGCCAACCTGCAGATTTGGTTGGAGTCCACCTCAGCCTGACTCCATGGGGAGCTCTGGTGAGTGGTGCTATTGAGTCACCCCTGGAGGACTTCTGTAACTTGTGATCAGCCAGGCATGGCTGTGGACCACCCCCAAGTGGGGAGCATCCCACTGTGGGCATTTGCAGCTGAGATAGCTCCCATCAACAAAGTCGTTCTATAGAAGAGGTGTGACCCTTTATCATCAACACAGAGGCTGGGAGATTGGTATCCTGGCCGATAAGTGATTGGCATGAGTCACCTGTCACAGCCCCCATCCCAGACTGTGGGACAGTGTCTGATCAGCTTTAGTGGGCATTGCCAACATACACACCAATTAGCATCATATCAGTGTTTCAGTTCCAAATCTTCACCAGTGCTAGTTATCCTCTGACTTTTCTTTCTTAGCCATTTGGATAGAACCATTGTATATCTCATTGTTATTTAATTTGTGTTTCCCTAAGGACTAAGGAGGCTGAATCCCTTTCTTATGTTTAGTGCCACCTGGATATTCTCTTTCAAGAAGTGTCTCAATTCTTTGGTCAGTTTTTCTGTTCAGTTGTCTGTTTTCTTACCTTGTGAATTCTTTATTCTGGCTAGCAGTTCTTGTCAGATACTTATAGAAATATCTTCCCTAGCACAATGGTTTGGCTTTTTACTCCATAATGTACCATGTGCTAAACAGAAGTTCTTATTTTTAATAAAGTCCAGTATGTCATGTTTGTCCTCCGTGGTTAGTGCTATCGTGCGTCCTATGCAAGAAATCTTTGTCTTGCCCGAGGCTGTGAAGATATTCTCTTATGTTGTCATCCAGAAACTTTGTTTTAATTTCCACCTTTAACAGATCAGTAAGTCATTTGGAATTGAGTTTGGTCTCTAGTGTGAGGCATTGTTGCTTTTGTCATGAATCATGGAACCATATATATGTAGTCTGTTTCTCATTTTCCAGGTAGTTTTATGGGCTCTATTTGTCTATTCCAGTAGTTCCTCCTGGGGGGTAATTTTGCCCCCCTTCTGGGGACATTTTGCAATTTCTGGAGACATTTTTGTTGTAGTCATGACAGTGTGTGTGTGTGTGTGTGTGTACTACTGGCATTTAATGGGTAGATACCAGTGATGGAGCTGAACACCCTGCAACACAGGGGGCAGCCCCATGAGAGGGTCCCCTGGCTCCAGTGTCACCTCTCCCCACACCAGGGCCACATTGTCTAAATTTCTTAGCATCGCAGTGTTGCTACTCTTGGTTCTGTAAACTTAAAATTGCCAGCATCTTTCCATATCTACCATGGCCCTTCTTTTGCTTTTTTTTCCACATGCATTTTTGAGCCAGCTTGTCAGTTCCTACATACACACACACACACACACACACACACACACACACACAGGATCTGGGATTTTGATGAGATTGGATAGAATATCTAACCCATACATCAGTTTGGGAAAATGGACATCTGTCCAAAAACAAATCTTATAATCCATGGACATGATATATCCTTCTGTTTATCTAGCTCTTTTAAATGTTTTGTATGTTTTCTATAGACACCTTTTAAAGCTTCTGTTAGATTTATTCCTAGACATTTGATATTCCTACTGATACTGTAAATATTATAAATTCTTTCCATTTTAATTTCTAGTTACTCATTGCTCGCTTTGAAAATGCAGTTGCTTTTGTTTTTTGTTTTTTTTCTTTTTGCAGTTGCTTTTGTATATTGACATGCACATGGTAGTTATGCTGGATTCTGTTGGTGGTTCTATTAGCATGTGAATTTTTAAAAATTTTTCTACATATTAGTATTAAACACAAGAGCTTTACTTTTTCCTTTCTGATTGTTTTATTGTATTTATTTATTTGTTTACCTATTTATTGCTGATTGTCTTGGTTAGGGCCTCCAGTATACTTTTGAATAGTGACTGTCATTGGCTTGTTCCAGTCTTGGCAGAAAGTTTTCGGTGTTTCACCATTAAGTTATCCCTGGTAACTTTTCTTGCTTTAAGGCCTGTAATGTCTGAAATTATAGTTACTCTTGATTTCTTTTGATTAATATTAGCGTGGCCTATTTTTTCTCCATCCATTTACTTTTAATTTTAATTTGTATGTGTCTTTATTTTTAAAGTGGGGTTCTTTGGACAATATAGAGTTTAGTCTTGTTGTTTGATACACTCTGACATGTACCTCTTAACTTGTATATTTAGGCCATTAATGTTCTAATTGGTTGTTGGTATAGTTGGACTAATACCTACTATATTTGTTTCTGTTTTTTGTTTGTTACTTACGCTTTTGTTCCCGTTTTTTTCTTTCACAATTTTTCTGCCTTCTTTAGTTTTACCTGAGCATTTTATATGATTCCATTTTCTCTCCTTTCTTAAAATATTAGTTACACTTTCTTTTTTACATTTGTCAGTGGTCATAAGAATTTGCAGTATACATTTATGACTAATTCAAGTTCAATTTCCAGTAACAGTACATACTTCACAGATAGTGCAAATACCCTCAAACTATAAAATAATCTCTTCTGCTCCCTGTCCCCAATATCACTGCTGTCATTCATTTCACTCATGCAGAACAGCACAAAAGGGTGGCTAGTAGAATGTGTGAAGTAAGCATACATAAGCATACATAATCAAGTACATTGTTGCTATTATTTTGAACAGTATCTATTAGATCAATGAAAACAAGAAAAATACAAGTTTTTGTTTTATTTTCACTTTCTTCTTCATCACTCTTATTTTCTGCACATCCTACTTTCTGACCTACATTATTTTCCTTCTCTCTAAAGAACTTCTTTTCACATTGTTGAAGGCAGATCTACTGGCAACAAGTTCCCTCAATTTTGTTTACCTGAGAGGTCTTTATTTCTCCTTCCCTTTTGAAGGATAGTTTCACAGAGTGCAGGATTCTAGATTGTTTTTTTTTCCCTCTTAACATTTGGAATATTTCACTCCATTCTCTCTTTTTTTTTTTGCAATTTCAGAGGAGAAGTTGGATGTAACTCTTTTTTTAATCATGTTTTTAAAGATTTTATTTATTTATTTGAGAGGGAGATGGGAGGGCAGAAGGAAAGGGACAAACACTCCCCACTGAGCAGGGAGCCCAACATGGGGCTCATTCCCAGGACCTGAGCCAAAGTCATATGCTTAATCAACTGAGCCACACAGGCACCCTCAGATGTAATTCTGATCTTTGCTTCTCTGTAGGTGAAGTGTTCCCCCCCACCCCCCACTTTGGCTTCTTTTTCTTTTTTTTTTTTAAGATTTTATTTATTTGAAAGATGGGGAGAGAGAGAGAGAGAGCAAGTGAGAGTGCAGGAGCCAGGGGAGGGCAGAGGGACAGGGAGAAGCAGACTCCCTACTGAGCAGGGAGCCCAGCTCTGGGCTCAATTCCAGGACCCCAGGATCATGACCTGAGCCAAAGGCAGATGCTTAACAGACTGAGCCACCCAGGTGCCATCCTTTGGCTTCTTTTAGGACTTTTTCTGTATGTTTTATTTTCTGTAGTTTGAAAATGACATGTCTAGGTATAGTAGTTTCTTTTGGCATTGTATACTGCTCAGTGGTTTCTGACCTGCTTGGATATGAGATTTTGTGTGGTTTTGTGTCTGCCACAAATTTGGGGAAAATTCTCAGTCATTGTTCTTTCAAGTATTTCTTCTATTCCTTTCTTTATTCTTCTGGATTTCCCATTACGAGTGTATTATACCTTTTAGTTGTCCTTCAGTCCTTGCATATTCTGTTTTTTTTTTTTTTTTCCCCCGCAGTCTTTGTTTTCTTTGCTTTTCACATTTGGAGGCTTCTGTTTGAGATGTCCTCAAGCTCAGAGATTCTTTCCTTAGCTATGTTCACTCTACTAATAAGCCCATCAAAGGCATTATTCATTTCTATTACAGTGTTCTTCTTTTATCTCTAGCATCTCTTTGTGGGTTCTTTCTTAGGATTTCCATCTCCGTTCCAGTTGTCCATCTGTCCTTATATGCTGTCTCCTTCATCCATTAGAGCCTTTAGCGTGCTAACCGGACTTGTTTTCATCCCCAGCCTGATGGTTCCAACATCCCTGCCGTGTCTGGTTTTATGCTTGCCTGGTCCCTTCACATTGTGATTTTTGCCTTTTAGTATGCCTAATAATCATTTTCTTGATAGCAGGGCATAAAAGAAAAAAGCGAAAGGAACTGATGTAAATAGGCCTATAGTAACGTGGTGGTGAGGTGTAGAGAGAAGGGGAGCCTCCCAAATTCCTCTGATTAGGCCCCAGTGTCTCTTTGAGCCTGCGCATCTATACTGTGAACTTCACAAAAGTTTCTCAGATATTTTTCTCCCTTCTTGGGTTGGAGCTCACTGGAGTTGGGTATTTTCCTTCTGCAGGTACATTAGGCTCCGATAAAAACCTGAGCAGGGTAGGCTCTGGTGAACTGGGCTCCTCTGAGGGCAGACCTTGTTGAAGAACAGATTTCTGAGATGTTTCAGAGTACTGCCTTCCCCTCTCCCTGCTGGAAACAGGAATGCGTTTTTTTGTTTGTCTGTTTTTTCTGCAGTATTTGCTGTGAGAGCCTGGTTGAGCTCCTGGAGGTAAAATGTGTGGAGAGTGTGCCATGACTGTGGGTCCCTGTCACTGAGCCTTCCTGGGCTTTTGTCCACACCAAACTGCAGCAATTCCTTACTTACATTTGAGGTTTTCTGACTCCAGGGCTGCTCCTCACAAAGCTCTTAAGTCTCTGCTCCTGAAGTCGTGACTCTGTAGTCCCTGTCTGCCTCCAGTCTTGGGGACAGCAGTTTACCCTGTGTCTTCCCCTCTCTTTCAGATTCAAGAAGAGTTGTTGATGCTTCAGTCTGGTTGGGCTTTCAGTGCTTGTTAGAATGGAGTGGTGACTTCCAAGCTCTTTAAACATGGAATCAGAAATCATAGATTCCCTAGGTATTTTCTAAGTCATGAATATTATTGAATTTTAGCAAATACACATTGAGATAAGCATATAATGTTTCTTCCCTTCATTCTATTAATGAGGTTGAGAAGTCAAGAATTAACTTGACCCAAAGAAGGGTTTGCCTTGGTTTTGGGGAGGTGATCTTGCACAACAGGAATATCCTTGTTGGCTAGAGGCTGTGGCTACTGGACAGTCTAGCAGTGTAATTTATGATGGGACCCTTAGGACATCTCATGTCAGTTCTGATCTGGTGGAACCTGCAAGCTGGTGTGAGAATAGATGTCAGCCAAGTAACCAGTGTGTTCAAGCCCCAGTTAGGACTCTGGACATGAAAGCTGAGGTGAGTTTCCCCACTGGCTATACCCTGGAATGTTGTTGCACATGGAAGTCTGAAGGGCCTAACACTGTCCAGGACTCCATGGGGAGAAGATCAGAAACTTTGCATTTAGACCCTCCTAGGCTCCACGCAATGTGTCCTTTCTTCTGGCTGCTTCTAATTTGTCTGCTTTGCTTTAATAAAACTGTAAATGTGAATGCAGCACTTTGCGGGGTCGCATTAGTCACTCCAGTGAATTACTGATTTAAGGTGTTTGTGGGAATTCCTGAATTTGTAGCCTGCAGGGTGGAAGTGAATGAGGCCCAGGGTGTGTTGGACTTGCAGGCGTCGTCTGAGTGTAGTATTAGACTTCTCGAGATACTAACCTTTGGCTTTGTTGGTTTCCCCCATTTTTAACGTTATCCATTTGTTTTTCTGTTTGATTATGTTCTGAATTGTCCTTTATATTCCTTTCCTTCTTGGGATTTTCTGGTTTTTCAAATATAATTTCTTGAGATTGATGATCAAACCATTTTTGTTTTTTCCTACATGTACATTTAAGACCACACATTTTCAGGGCGCCTGGGTGCCTCAGTTGGTTGGACGACTGCCTTCGGCTCAGGTCATGATCCCGGAGACCTGGGTTCAAGCCCCAGATCAGGCTCCCTGCTCAGCGGGAAGCCTGCTTCTTCCTCTCTCACTCCCCTTGCTTGTGTTCCCTCTCTAGCTGTGTTTCTTTCTGTCAAATAAATAAATAAAATCTTAAAAAAAAAAAAAATAAAAGACCACACATTTTCTTCTAAACAGAGCTTAGCTGCATGGCATACATTACCATTTTGACTTGTGCACATATAAAATGTCTTCTATATATTTGAAAAATACAGAGATTATGCAGTTGCTGGCTACAGTATTCATGTAAATTAGGTCAGGTTTGTTAATCACAGTGCAGAAAGTATGTGTATCCTTTTTGGCATTTTGTCTGCTTGTTTTGTTATTTCCTAGGAGAGGTGTGTTAAAACCTATCAAAGCAATTGTAGATTTTTTTGTTTCCTCTTTTATTTCTATCAATTTATGTGGTACATATTTTGAATATATGTTGATTAGATGCATGCACATTTCACATTGTCACATCTTTCTGAGAGATTCTCTTACTATTACAAGAGATCCCTGCGTATTTCTAGTAATGCTTCTTTCTTTAAAGTGACTATGCACGGTATTAGTGTGGCATGTCGTCATTCTTGTGATGTGTGTGTGTGTGTGTGTGTGTGTGTGTGTGTATGTTTCTCCATGCTTTGATGTTCAGTTTGCCTGTATCCATATGTAGGAAGCTGGTCTCTTTGACAGAATAGACAGAAAAAAACCTGATCAGGCCTTGTTCTCTTTAACTGCAGTATTTAGTCTATTAGTCTATTAGTCTATTTATATTTTATATAAGTACTAATATATTTAAGTTTATATTTATAGTTTTTTTCATTTTTTATTTTTTATTTTTTTGACTTTAAATTTATTTTATTTTTTCAATGTTCCAAGATTCATTCCCCATGCCCCACACCTAGTGCTCCATGCAATATGTGCCCTCAGTACCCACCACCAGGCTCACCCATCCCCCCACCCCCTCCCTCCAAGTCCCTCAGTTTCTTTCTGTGTCCAAAGTCTCTCATGTTTCGTTTCTCTCCCTGAATTACCCTACTTCCCATTTCCTTTCCTTCT
>PITA01033614.1:0-12534 GCA_004023965.1 Spilogale gracilis | reverse complement strand
TCTGCGAAGGCTGAGGACGCGCAGCCGGAAGACGGCGGGGGGCTTCGGCCCCGCGAAGGGGAGCAGGGGTGATCGAGGGGTCCTCGCGGGCCTGGGGAGGGTCGCGGTGAGCCGAGGGCCCGGGGCGCCGTGGGGAGTGGAGGCGGGGGCGTCCCCGCACCTGGGGCGGGTGAGAGGCCAGCGGGCAGCAGTTGAGTTGATGCTTGGGGCCTCTCAG
Source organism: Spilogale gracilis (assembly GCA_004023965.1). NCBI lineage: Eukaryota > Metazoa > Chordata > Mammalia > Carnivora > Mephitidae > Spilogale > Spilogale gracilis. The sequence goes on along the minus strand of PITA01033614.1, from coordinate 12,317 downwards.
GCCTCCGCCCGCCAAGTGTCCAGGAAAGCAGCGCCCAAGCCCGCAGCTCCGAGACTGCAGCTCCCTGCGGTGGTCCGTGTCCCCGCCGTACTAGGTGGTCGGAGAACTACAGGCGTTGGGCGCCGGTGGGCTGTGGGTGGAGCTGGACCGACGGGCAGGGGAGGAGCGGGTGGGCCAGGGAGGAGGGGCTGGGTCTCATGGGATCCTGAAATCATCTGAACGGCAATTAGGGGTCATCCCCTGACCGACTGAGTTAGCCAGGCGCCGTTTGCCATTTTATGTTTCCGTAATTTCACACCTATAGGAAAGTTGCAAGCCGTTTAAAAGCATTCCTATATGCTCTTCACCCAGGTTTCCCAAATGTTAGGAATGAAGCCAGCCACACGGCAGAATTTATAATAGTGGTATTTAGAACTGCAGTGTTGGGGCGCCTGGGTGGCTCAGTTGGTTAAGCAACTGCCTTCGGCTCAGGTCATGATCCCGGAGACCCGGAATCGGGTCCCACATCGGGCTCCCTGCTCGGCGGGAGGCCTGCTTCTCCCTCTCTCACTCCCCCTGCTTGTGTTCCCTCTCTGGCTGTGTTTCTCTCTGTCAAATAAATAAAATCTTAAAAAAAAAAAAAAAAGAAATCTCTTGATTTCTGCTCAGGTCATGATCTTGGGGGTTCCTGAGGTCCAGCCCATGTCCTACACCCTACTCAGCACAGAGTCCGCTTGAGATTCCCTCCCTCTCCCTCTGCCCCTGCTCCCACTCTCTCTCTAAATGAATCAATAAATAAAATCTTTAAAAAAGGCTGAAAAGATAACACCTAGAAACTGAAGGGACCCAGAACAGCCAAAACCATCCTGAAAAAGAACAAAGTTGGAGAACTCACACTCTCTGATTTCAAAACTTACTACAAAGGAGCAGAAATCAAGACAGTGTCGTACTCAAAAAAAAAAAAAAGAAAAAAGAAAAAAGAAAAAAAAAAAGACAATGTGGTACTCCTGTAAGAAGGGCCATAGATCAATGAAATAAAATGGAGAGTCCAGAAATAAACCCTCTGATTTATGGCCAGCTGATTTTCATTGAGGGTGCCAAAACAACTAAATGGGGGAAACAATAGTTTAATTCTTAACAAATGGTAGCAGGACCACTAGGATATTCACGTGTGAAAGAATGAAGTTGAGCCCTACCTCATCCCATATACAAAAAATAACTGAAAATGGGTCTAAGACTCAAATATAGGAGCTAAAGTATAAAACTCTTAAAATACTGAGTAAATCTTTGTGAACTTGGATTAGGCAGTGATTTCTTTTTTAAAATTTCATTCACTTATTTGAGAGAGAGCATGAGCGAGGGGAGGGGTAAGGGAGCCTCAGGCAGGGCTGGATCCCAGGGTCCTGGGGCAGGACCTGAGCCAAAGGTGGAAGCTTAGCTGACTGAGCCACCTAGGCACCCCTAGGCAGTGATTTCTTAGATATGACACCAAAACATAACAACAGGGCACCTGGGTGGCTCAGTGGGTTGGGCCTCTGCCTTTGGCTCAGGTCATGATCTCAGGGTCCTGGGATCGAGTCCTGCATCGGGCTCTCTGCTGGGCAGGGGGCCTACTTCCTCCTCTCTCTCTGCCTGCCTCTGCCTACTTGTGATCTCTCTGTCAATGAGTAAATAAAATCTTTTTAAAAAATAACAAAAAATGATGTTCCATTGTTTTTGCTGTTTAGTTTGGGTGCTAGGGAAGTAATAATGTAGTACTTTTAGAATGTGTTGCTTAAATCATAGGGGTGAAAAGTACAACCTGGGGAGTAAGGTCATACTCTAATAACCTTGTGTGTAACAGGTCTGGCCACGCTCATTGCCGTGTGCTGTTGCCTCCGATATAGAATTGTCCAGTCCCTGTGTTGTACACCGGACATCGACATAACATTGTCAACCAGACTTCACTAAGAAAAACAAAGTGTAAAACAAGCGACTGAGAGTAAATATGCAAAAGCTGGGCACCTGGGTGTCTCAGTCCATTAAGCGTCTACCTCGACTTGGGGTCATGATCTCGGGGTCTTGGGATGAGGCTCTCTGCTCAGCAGTGAGTCTGCTTCGTCCTCTTCCTCTCTCTCTGTGATCTCTCTTGATCTCTCTCAAGTAAATATATAAAACCTTTTAAAAAAAGAAATTAAAAGAAAACACCAGGCTAAGTGAAATAAGCCAGACATAAAATACCACATATTGTATGATTCCATTTATATGAATGTCCAAAATGGGCTCATCTATACAGACAGAAATCTGAATAGTTACCTAGGGTTGGGGGTTGAGGGATTTTACAATGATGTCTACAAGTTTCTTCCTGGAGTAAAGAAAATATTTTAAGATTCATTGTGCTGACGTTTGCACAACTTTATGAATATACAAAAACACTGAGTTGTACATTTCTTTTTGCAAATCTCCTTAATGTGGGCCTAAAGAAATACTAGAGGTTCTCATACGGGCTTGGGCAATCACCTTGGTACAACAGCCTTTCACATTGCTTTTGCAGTATTCCACAGGACCTTGAAGAACCCCCTGACTACACTTTGAGAACAATTCCTCTACTGTAAAATTCATATTCCCCCCTTTGTAATTAATAAGTATCTTGGGATTATGTAAAAAACATTTCCCTGCTAAGCTCTCACCCTCCAACTTTAGTAGCCGTTAATGATTTTTGCTGAAATCAACCATTAATAAGGATGGTTGACAAACCGTGATTTCATGCATCATTTCTGCATTTTTAAAAAAGATTTTATTTATTTGACAGAGAGAGAGATCACAAGTAGGCAGGGAGAGACAGAGAAGCAGGCTCCCTGCTGAGTAGAAAGCTGGATGCGGGCCTTGATCCCAGCACCCTGAGATCATGACCTGAGCTGAAGACAGAGGCTTTAACCCACTGAGCCACCCAGGCGCTCCCTTCTGCATTTCTTAGTTGGCCTCCTACTGTAAGAACTGGGGGTGAGGGGTGGAGTCCAGGGAAGGGCAGAAGGAGAGGGGGAATCTCAAGCGGACTCTGCACCCAGCAGAAAGCCCGATTAGGGGCTCAATCTCACGACCCTCAGATCATGACCCTAGCCAAAACCCAGAGTCAGACGCTTAGCCAACTGAGCCATCCAGGTGCCCCTACTTATTTATATTAGTATTAACTCGTGGGTTATTTTATTCAAAGGTATAATCCATTATCACCAATATTCACTGTGTTTTGCGTCCCAAATTGGCTTTGGGGTGGGGTCATTTGAAGGTTTTAACAAGGTGTATAAGAAAATTCCTTCTGCTGGCGAAAGGAGTCAAATCCTGGTGGAGGCCTGGAGGTGGTCTCAATGGAGCCCCCCAATTCACCTGTCTCAGAGCCCCCGCCCAGAATCCCTAACCCCAGCCCCCAGTGCGGCCGACGCTCCGCCTCCGGGCGCCACCGCCGGGTCCCGGGATTTCCCCGCCCCTTTTGCGAACCCTTGCCTTATATCCCCGCGCCCATTGGTCAGGCCGCCAGCTCGGTGCCGCTCACGGAAGAGCCGGAGAAGCGGAGTTTGCCCGAGGAACGGGGCCCCGCGGCCCTGCTGCGCATGCTCGCCGGGAGCCCGCTTGGGCGTTCCTAGAGGTCCGCCCCCCGCGGGCTGGCGCGCGCTCCCGACCAGCGGGGCGGCGCGCGGGCACGGGGCTCGCTCCCGACAGGGCAGGTGGGGGCGGGGAGCGGGCGCCGGGGCGGTGGTGGTCGGAGTCGCCTGGGCCGCGAGGTCGACGCCGGTGGCTGCGGCGGCCGAGGCCAAAGGACCCGCCGCGGCTCGGTCTCCGGAGAGGGAGGGCTCCGCTGCCGCCGCCGCCCCGCCGGTGCCCGGTGAGCACGGGCCCCAGCGGGCCGGGGAGGGTCCCGGGTCCCACGGCGTAGCCGCGCCCCGGCCAGGCCTCTCCGGGGGTCCCCAGGGCCGCTGAGGCTGGAAGGGGGAGGGGGTCACCCGGCTCCGTGTCCCGGCGCCCAGGCCGCCGCCTTGTCCTTCACCGGAGACTCGTCTCCTTTCTCCTGGCTCCTCCTTCGCCCCAACCCGGCAGACCCCGGACTAAGCCCTGACAGCCCCGGAAGGGAAGCCCCCCGTTCGCCCCCGCCGCCCGCACGGGCGCCGACCCGCGTTCTCGCCCACCGCAGCCGTCCCCTCCGCGCGGTGCTGTAGGTCCCAGTGACCTTGCACTTCTGCCGGTATCACATCTCTCTGGCCACTTCTCACGCAGATGGCCTGTTGTGACTCTCAAACTTTTCCACTTAAGAAATATGTTCTCCGTGCATAACTTGTGCCTGTAGATGTTGATAACTGAAAGATAAGTTCAAATAACCTCCTAGGATCCAGCCACGTCTGCCCTACCTTTGTTCTGATTCCATTCTGTTGTGTTCTGTCCTTTCCATTCCAAATGACCGTTGCTAACGCCTGGAATTGATTTCAGGCCCTAATCGTTGCGACCACAGTTTGAAACCCTTGCTTTAGCAAACACCTCCGCCTTTACTTCTTGCCTTTCGGAGATGCTGAGTTCCAAATAATCCGATAATCATGGGTAACCTTCGATTCAAAAAAAAAAAAAAAAAAGTGGGGGGGAGATATTTTTAATACTTTGACATTTCTGCTTCTCAGAGCCAAAGTCACTTTGAGGACTTGATTGGGTTTTCTAATTTGATGCCATTAGGTTTATCTTGTTCCTCTTCCAAAAGCTCCTAGTCGGACATGGAGAAGAGATTGTGTGTGACGTTGGAGTGTGAGTGTTTATAAGGGAGAGGGAGATGATTTTTACAGGAGAGAAATAATTGGAGTTCAGCTTAGCAAGGTTAACCGGCTGGCATTGCGTGGAGAGAATTGGCCAGGCTGGATGCTGGATGGGAAGACCACTGAGGAGTGCGTAAGGATCAAAGCCCCGGAGTGATGTTCACTGGGAAGGCCATGGGAAGGAGGTGTGATCAGGTGTACAATGAGACTTTTTTTTTTTAAGATTTTATTTATTTATTTGACAGAGAGAGAGAGATCACAGGCAGGCAGAGAGGCAGGCAGAGAGAGAGGAGGAAGCAGGCCCCCTGCCCAGCAGAGAGCCCTTTACTCACTGAGCCACCCAGGCGCCCCAGAGAATGAGATTTGAGGACACATGAGGCCTGGTAAGAAAGGAATAAAAAAATAGCTAAGATTCTAGGGCGCTGGCTGGCTCAGTGAGTAAAGCATGGGACTCTTGATCTCCAGGTTGTGAGTTTGAGCCCCACATTAGGCTTAAAGATTACTTCAAAAACAGGGCACCTGGGTGGCTCAGTGGGTTAAAGCCTCTGCTTTCGGCTCAGGTCATGATCCCAGGGTGCTGGGATCGAGGCCCGCATCGGGCTCTCTGCTCAGTGGGGAGCCTGCTTCCTCCTCTCTCTCTGCCTGACTCTCTGCCTACTTGTGATCTCTCTCTGTGTCAAATAAATAAATAAAATATTTAAAAAAAAAAAGATTACTTCAAAAACAAAAACCTAAAATTCTGATCTGGTGACTGAAGGACTTGGGGGGCTGGAAGGACCTGGAGCCAGAGTCTTTCTTTCTGTGCCCTGTGCTTCTCTGAGGTACTCAGGAGCGTTACCGCAGTGTCGATCATTGGGCTGGGGGGGTGCTACATCCAGCAGGCAGAGCCCGGGTGTGCTGCTGAACATCCCTCATTGCATAGGACAGCCCCCTCCCCCCGCAAATGACAAAGGTGCTGAGGTTGAGAAGCCCCGCTTTAGAACAGTGATTCTTAATCCCTGAGGGGAGGGGCGGTCCCCCGGGAGCAGTACCCCCTGGTACACACAGTGAGCATGTGTGTTTCACAGGAAGGCTCGGGAGTCCGTGAGTGTGCACCTCTATCCCTCATAGCTCAGTGTGTGGGGGAGGAGGACAACAGTCGGACTTTTTCAAACACCAGGACCCCTGGGCCCTGCAAAGAGCTCTTTGTCCTTGCGGGATGGCTCACAGTTTATGGAAGCATTTCACATACAGTATCTCATTTGCCCCTTTTCCTGTTTCACAGGTAGAATCAGCCCAGAGAATTGATGGAATTTGCCTCAGGTGCTGCACCCAGCAAGCCAGCAGGAAGGAATCGAGTACTCGGGATGGGGATGGCGGCCCTCACTTTCTGTGTCTGAAGGTAAATTTGTGGGTCTGCCATCAGCTGCTGAGCGGGCCTCAGGCTCCGAGGACCTGGGGTGATGAGCTGAGCCCGTTGTGACCACCAGCACGGAAGCAGGAGCCGAGCCTCTAGCTGAGTGTTGTGCTCAAAATTGCTCCTCTCAGTCCTGGGGGAGGGGAGAGAAGAGAGTGGCGAAGCGTAAACCGCGAGGCTTTCAAACTTTCCATGTACATCTGCCCAATTTAAAAATACTCGCCACTCAATAAATCTTGAGTGAATAAAAATCGAATATTACAAAACAAGCACAAGGGCCCAAGTATTGACCTCAAAGCAATGATCATCCAAAGTAAAAACAAATAAAGTCTACCTACAATAAATAGACATATGTGTAAGAAGTGAAAGTTTCATAAAATAATACCCACTTTTTTTTTTTAAAAGATTTTTATTTATTTCACAGAGAGAGATCACACGTAGGCAGACAGGCAGGCAGAGAGAGGGGAGGAAGCAGGCTCCCCGCTGAGCAGAGAGCCCGATGTGGGCCTTGATCCCAGGACCCTGAGATCATGACCTGAGCTGAAGGCAGAGGCTTTAACCCACTGAGCCACCCAGGCGCCCACCACTTTTTTTTTTTTAAGATTTTATTTATTTGACAGAAATACAGCCAGAGAGGGAACACAAGGAGGGGGAGTGAGAGAGGGAGAAGCAGGCTTCCCACCAAGCAGGGAGCCCGATGAGGGACTCGATCCAGGGTCTCTGGGATCATGACCTGAGCCGAAGGCAGTTGCCCAACCAACTGAGCCACCCAGGCGCCCAGTAATACCCACTTTTGCATCCAATGCGGGTTGATATTTCATATGTAATTTTAAAGATTTGCTGACTAGACCAGATATTATAGGACCAATGACCCAGACAATTAGAAAAGCAGAAACTTAGACCAAAACAAAGGAAGTCAAGCTGTTTCATATTGATGTAGAATGAACATGCTTTGAAGCTTTTACTTAACTCATTAAGCAAGGAACCAGAAAGATCTAACAACCATTTTGCAAGAGAATCCCTAGGAACATTCTAGAAGATGACAGATACTGAAATGTGCACCTGGAGGCCAAACTGGCTTTTTCTTCAGGGGGAAGAACTATTTACATGTACTATTTACATGGAGAGCAAGTGTATTGGCTACAGAGTACACTAACTTTGCACTGCTCTCGGTTATCCACACTGTGCAGAGTTGTCAAAATAGCTCTAAGGCTAGACTCCCGTAGCCTGGAAGGATGTGTTCTAGACCGTGCACAATTTCCACGGAGGCACAAAGGTCCTTGCCATTCTACAACCTCAAAGAGAGCTACTTCTGATCAGGAAATAAGACTGGTCTCATTAGATTTGGTCTGATTGTTTGCATAGGCGAAGGTGTGTTGATTCACCATACAGGCTTTGAGTTTGTTTGGTGGAAGGAATCTCAGATGGGATTTTCAGAAGTCTGGTATTTGCCGTCCTCAGGGATGGAAGCCACGCTCCATAAGCTCTCTCCACCACATTTCACTTCTGCTACTTAGGAGTTTGAGTGAATTCCTGTCTATATTCTTGGGGTCCCTCGAATAGCCCAAGGTATGTGAAATTCATTAAATTCTTACAGGATCATCTCGGAAAAGATGAAATCATGACTCTCCTTGTGATAGAAAATAAACAAATGTTAATGATTTTATTTAGCACATTAATGAGGGGGCATGTACAAGGGGACAGATTAAATGAGGTCATGTATATAAAATACTTAATGTGGAGCCTGGCACCAAAAAAAAATGCTTCAGATCCTTCTTAGGCGTGTATCACTTAGTGACGGAGCGCCTTTCTGAAGGGCCTCCGAGTGTCCAAAGTGCAGTCCACAGTCGACCAGACCCTTGTGGAGTGCTTGCTAAAAATTCAGGTTCTTGAATCCCTCTCTGGATCTTCTGTCAGAATTTTAGATGGAAATCGAAGCATTTGCAGTTTTATCAAGGGCCCAGGGGAATTCTTATAAAGACCAGAATTACACATACAACTGATTATAATAAAACTTGCATGAAAACTATACTTAACCTTGTTATATGGATTCGCTCTTTCTCTTCTATTCCATTTTTTATTTTTATTTATTTTTTTAAAGATTTTTATTTCTTTATTTGACAGAGAGAGACACAGTGAGAGAGGGAACACAGTAAGGGGAGTGAGAGAGGGAGAAGCAGGCTTTCCGCCCCCGCCCCCCGCACCGATCAGGGAGCCTTATGCGGGGCTCGATCCTGGGCCTCTGGGACTGTGACCTGAGCTGAAGGCAGACGTTCAATGACTGAACCCCCTGGGCGCCCGTCTGTTTCATTTTTAAGACACTGATCTCACTAGTCTTTCTCAGCCTTGGTTCTGTTGGCATTTTAGACCAGATGCATGTTTAGGATGTGTTGGAGAAGCCACCCTGGGCACTGTAGGCTGGTGGGCAGCATCCTCGACCCCGGCCCCGTGGATGCCAGTCGCATGCCCTGCCTCCCAGTGGTGACAACCAGAAATGTCTCTGAACATGGCCAGGTGTTGCCTGGGAAGCAGATCACCTTAAGTGAAAACCACTAGTCCTAACCCATTACACTGATACCTACCGTGGGAATCTTCAATGTGAAAAGAACCATTATTATTGATTTTAAGAGGTGAGGCCGCAAAGGCAGACACAGGCATCTCGAATGCGACTATCTTTGCGGCCCGCTCTCTGTCCCAGGAGCCTAAGATTCAGCCCCGGCTGCTCCTCGGGGACACAAAGGAGCAGTGCACTCTGATTGCCGGGCTTGTTTGGAAGATGGACTGGAGTAGTGTGTACAGAGCCCTCCGTGGCCAGGGCCAGCCACATCCTCGTGTTTGACAAATAGTAAACACTCCAGTCACCGCCCTTAGAGTCTCCAAGCTTGTGTGAGTCAGGATCCGGCCGGGAAAACAAACTACTGTAAGGTTTCCACTGGGAATTGCCTTGCAGTCTCTGGGGCTGGCCGACCTGGGAGGACACACAGGAAATGGTGAGTGAGCCGAGAGGGGCAGGGGCTCCATGCCTGCACAGCCAGGCTGAGCGCCGGGGCAGCAGGCAGGCGGCTTCAGAACACCCTCCTCGCCCCAGCCTGCAGCACCCACCGCGCCTCCCACGGGCCAGACCGGCCGGAAGTCACTCCGGTAAACCATAATAGCTGGTTTTGGGGCCGCATCAGGGCACCCGGTGACTTCCCCTGAAGGCAGCTCTGAGCACTGGTTTCCTGGGCAAGAGGGAAAAGCAAGAGGTGCTCCTTCCCCCTTCCTGCAGCTGCGCAGGGCACAGGGGCGCTCCCCGTTAGTTCCGCACTGGCTGCACCTAGCTCGCAGGCTAGGCTCGCAGTCTTGGTTCTCGCTTGCTGTGTGGTCTTGGGCCGCTGGCTTAAGGCCCCAGAAGTTGCGCAGGGATGATGGTGACACTTGGCAAGGAGGTTGCTGGGTCACTGGTCTGGAGGTGTGGGCTGATGTCAGAGGCTCTCTGCTCGTGACTCAGGTCCCGGTCTCAGGGCAGGTGGCGGGGCTCTGGACCAGAGGGGATCTCTCTCTCTCACCATACACTCAGGTCTCTGTCACTTACTTTCTCCATCAGCTCCCATTGTGTCTAAGTCTGAAACGTGGGTTTTCAAGAACCTTTCATGTTGAGTTAATTTTAGACTTTAAAAGCACTGCAAAGGTCGTACGAAGAATTCCCACATAGCCATCACCCGGTCCCCCCAACTGTCAGCCTCTTTATCTGACGCGGTGCGGAGCTCGAAGCCAGGAAATCAACATGGGTGCAGTTCTCTTCACCTACACGGTTGACCTCCCCGGTTTCTCCAGCGTGTCCCCAGCGTCCTTTTTCCATCCTGCCATCCCACGTGGCATTTGGCTGTTGCGCCCGTTCGGCCCCCTCCAGTCCATGACAGGTCTCAGCCTCCCTTGTCCTCCATGACGCCAGCAGTTTTGAAGTGTCCCGGTCACTCATTTCGAGGACTGTCCCTCTGTGTGCCTTGTCTGATGAAAGTGGGGGTGCACACCTGGGGCAGAAGGATCCCAGAGACGGTGGGGTGTCCTCGGTGCATCGCATCAAGGGTGTCGTGGTGTTGACATGATGAGCGGCGAAGTTGACCTCGGTGACATAGGGGGATGTGCGCTGGATTTCCCCACCCTTTGTAGTTAAAAAATATCTTGGACGGAATGTCTTGGAGGCCCTGCAGGTCCCATAATGGGGATTTTTAATATCCTCGATTTCTGTTCATTTTTCTGTTCTGTCGTTTATATGACCCTTGAGTTTCCCATGTGACTTGTCACAGAAGAGTTACAGAGTTAAAAGGCAAATGACTGAGTGAGGAGACACAGCTTGTGTCCCGTCTCCCCACAGCACAGAGTCCATGCACACTGTGCACAATCTGAAGAAAAAGAAATGGAAGCAGATAAATCACTGCTCCTAATACTTTTAACATTTTGAGATATTTCTTCCTAGATATTTAAGATTTGGGGATTTTTAAAAGATTTTTTAAACTATTTTAATTGATTTTTTCTTTTTTTTTTTTTCAAGATTTTTATTTATTTATTTGACAGAGAGAGAGAGATCACAAGTAGGCAGAGGGAGGGGAGGAAGCAGGCTCCCTGCTGAGCAGAGAGCCCCATGCGGGCCTCGATCCCAGGACCCTGAGATCAAGACCTGAGCTGAAGGCAGAGATTTAACCCTCAAAGCCACTCAGGCGCCCTAAGATTTTATTTATTTATTTGACAGAAGGAGACCCCGCCAGAGAGCGGGAACACAAGCAGGGGGAAGCAGGGGGAGTGAGAGAGGGAGAAGCAGGCCTGCTCTGATCCCAGGACCCCAGGATCATGACCTGAGCCACGCTAAGGCGCCCCGTTTTTGTTTTCGTTTTTGAGGCCGCGAATACATAAACTCTGTTGTCAAGGACAACGGTGAGCAGAGCCCTCCGGGAGGCGGCGGAAACCCCAGGCCCAGAGCTGACAGCCCCCCAGGTCTAAGCCCTATTTGGGTTTATTTTGGGGGAAAACCTTAGCTTAGAAAAAATAGTATCTGCAGGCTGTTCACTGCATCTGCTTCCTAACTGTGGTGTAAATACAAACATTTGGGGAAATCTTTGGTTATTTTTGCTCGGTGGAGGAACTCCCACGTTCTTGGCTGGGAAAGCCGCCTTCGCAGCTCTTTTTGAGCGAGGCCATGCGCTGCTCTCGGGCCCGCGCGCCCTCCGGTGGCCACCGCGAGCACTGCAGCCGAGCTGCCGCGGGCGGGGCGCCTGGGGCGGCGGCGCGGCCCGGGACTTGCTGCTCGGCGGCCCGGGACTCGCTGCTCGGCGAGGGCTCCCCGGGTCTGCCGGCGGGGCTCCTACCATGGCGCGAGGGGAGTCGCAGACAGCGGGTTGCATGCAACGTGCGCCACAGAAAACAAAGTGTCCCTGGAGAGCCCTGACCCAAGACTGGAGAGAGCTGTCCTCTCCGCGGCAGGGTTATGGCCCGTTGAGGAGGAATTAGGTTCTTCACGGCTTGAACGTATTTTTTTTTTTTTTTAGATTTTTTTTTTTTAATTTGAGACAGAAACCCAGCTAAAGAGGGAATACAAGCAGGGGGAGTGAGAGAGGGGGAAGCAGGCTTCCCGCCGAGCAGGGAGCCCGATGTGGGGCTCGATCCTGGGTCTCCGGGATCATGACCCGAGCCGAAGGCAGTTGCTTAACCAACTGAGCCACCCAGGCACCCCAACATAAATGTATTTTTATATCGTTTTTACAATATAATATTAGCAACTTAATATGCAATCTATGCCACGCCCCTTCTTTGATGAGGAAACCAAGCCCAGTAGTAAAAGCCCTGCTCAGGGTGTAGAAGACTGATTTTTGGGGCACCTGGTGGGCTCAGTAGAACGTGCAATCTTGGTCTCAGGGTTGTGAGTTTGAGCCCCATGTTGGGTGAAAACATGACTTTAAAAAATTAAAAGATCCTTCCCGGAGTCAGGGGATTGAGCCCTGCATCCGGCTCCCTGCTCAGCGGAAAGCCTGCTTCTCCCTCTCTCACTCCCCCTGCTTGTGTTCCCTCTCTGGCTGGGTTTCTCTTGGTCAAAAAATTAAAAAATCTTTAAAGAAAGAAAAAGCCATTTTTCATCCGAGTGACCTTGGGACTCAGTCCCTGTAAGGATATTTTTAAGCAGTTTTTTTTTTTTT